>MNPL01011825.1:0-10312 GCA_002081605.1 Tropilaelaps mercedesae
TCCTTCGCGTGTATATATATATATATATATATATATATATATATATGCATTGCGCCACATTCTCTTACGGAGTCAACGCTGGTGAACATTAGACCGCGCGAAGGGGAGACGTGGATATTTGCTTATGTTCTATGACGAGTTCCAGCACTGCCACTACGGAACACTAGGCCATTCCGGGCATCAGGTTATGAGCACCGCGCGAGTGGCTACCGCGAAGCCAGTAAATTATGAAAGGGGGAGTATGAGGCTGCATTTATTTTTATATATTTGTATGGAATACTCCTAGTAAGAAGACTCAGCTAGAGTGTATATGCGCGCTGATCTGGCTGCTACTGGCGCCGCTACAGTAGGGACTAAGGGAAGGTGCTAGCAGGGTAGTCGGTCGAGGGGCTGGAGGAAAGCTTGCTTAACGATTTCTGTTTGCATTTTTGCGTTGCTTCCTGGGTCACTACGACAGGCATCATATCGGCCGCTGCTGCTCTGAGTGGCCGACTCCTACTCGCCATGGAGACCGTTTATCATTCGACGACTGTTGCCTTTCCAACACTGTCTCCTTACTATAGATAGGGTAGGTGAAAACTACAGTAATAAATACTAATCGTGATCTCAATGAAAGCAGGCACACATACGCAATATAACAGCCAAAACTAATAAAATAATTTTTGGCATTAATTATATATTCTGCCTTAATACACACTATACTTTTCTTCATAGGAACACGCACAGGTGTGGTCGGAAATGTTTTTTGAGTTGAAGTTAGAGGTGTTACAAACGAAAATCCCAAAAAAGTACTTGCAGTAAAACTAGCATGCATGCTTTTGCTTAATAGTAATGTTGTACAATTTCTCCAAGCCATAGAAAACAGTGCTCCGTAATCCACCGTAGTAGGACAGCTGATTTGAGGAAATATTTCGTCTTACTTTAATATACCCTCCGATACAGTTTCAGTAGCGCTGTGTAGCATTCCTTTAGCAATGAAAGGAAGGAATACTCGCAGGAAAACGAGCTGTTGGACAAAATAGCCAAAAGTCAGGTGTAGTTTAGTTTATCGCCTAGCACGTTGGAGGCTGGTTTTGTGCTGTACTCATAAGTTTTTGTCGGAAAACATATGTACTAGCACGGCTATCTCAACCATATTCCAGTCACGATCTAACGAGCTCTAACAAGTGACGTATGCTACATTACAACCGATAGCTATTTGTTGTTAGACATTTGAACGAAATAAAACTAGCAGTAGACATCACTGGTCCGTTAACGCTATAATTGTGAAAAACTTTTGAAGCGACGTATGCCAATGTCTACTTCCTAAGAACCCAGAATCGAATGAAAGTAACGTGGTTTTCTTACGATAGCGCTACATCTGGTGATATCGACTACGGCTGGGTTTGCTGTATTATAACCTGCATTTTTGCGTCACGTGGTACCGAACATAACTCGACAAAAAGTTATGCAGCACGCCAGGCCTCAACGAGCTGAATCAATTTACGCGTAGACATAGTAGCTTAGCCTATCGTTGCGTAAATGTTAGAAGTTCTGCGCGTCCCAGAGGGACGTTGCCAAGACGGTTGCGTCTCTCGGCAACGATACCTGTAGTACCTTCAGGAACGTAGATCCTCTGCACAGTCAACACATTCACTATCTGTTCCTTTATTTGTTCAATTTATAATGCTATTGTGCTTGCGTACATATTTTTTATTACTTTCCAATGGTATATGTAGCTATTTCTTGTTAGTTTAACATTATTTTACAAATATTTAATTTAAGGTGAGTTTTGTGTTGAGTTTCAGATACGCTCGTTCATTTCAGATGGGCTACCACATTAGACACTTGAAATAGGGTATTATACATCACGTCGAAATATCTATAAAGGGGCGTGGGAACTATTCGTTTTCCCGGTCCCTAGTCGATTTTGGATTCAATTATTCCTTCGAGCAATCTTACAATGTCAGTTGAGCCGCATTTTTGACATCATAGCCATGAAATTTAACTCCCTGGGGTCGAATAGAGAACCAGTGAATGCGCACAGACGTGCACGTGATCGAGATTTAGGGTAATGTTGGTGCTCTATATATTTCGTAACCTCGCAAGAATAGCTAAAGATCGATCGTTTAAAGACCAATGAACAAACCTTAACGATTACTTGCACTCAAGGCATTACCATAATCACCTATGCTTAGCCGCAAAACTCGTAACTCTTAGCCCTCATGGTCCTGATGGTCAAACTGCAACTGCACTCTGCATACGCTCCGAGGCTGCCTTTGATTTACCACAACCCATAGTCGTTGCGCCGTACTATCTTTATAGATGTTCACATTCAGCTATATGTGTATACGCACAGACATTCACGTCTTTTCTGTCATCAGCAGCGAATTGTTGTGCCTTGAGCAGACAGCCAACCACGCAGCGCAGACACTGGAAGCATAGGGCTCGAGCGTATACGTCAGACGAAGCTCCAGCTAGGGAAAGGGGCGAAAGGGGAGGAGGGCCTGTGGGCAGAGGTTATAGCTGACGTGAGGACGCAAAGCTTGCTCTAAAGCAGTCGCAAGTCCAGACTCGTGGTCATCAAGCACCCGGCGGCAGCCGTCCCGGGTGATAGAGAGCGACTGTAAATAGGGACACCGTAAGCCACTCATAGGACAGACCACAAAGAAAAAGAGGTCTACAAAAAAAGCGAAGAATGCGCAGCGGCTAAGGTGAATAGTCGAGGGTAGAAACGGCAATGCCAAACGCCTACCGAAGACATTTCCCGAAACATACCTATTTCACATCCCTACTGGGACTACGAGCCTTCGAGTAACCTTGAGCCGACAGTCGGAATTATAAGTCTTTCGTATAAGCCAAGGGAAATCTCACGTCTGGCTTCCTTTTCAAGACGATAATTGCCTTCAAATTAGCTGCTGCCGCAAGGAATGGCAGACTTCTCAGAAAAGGTCGTCCGCGCACTGATTCGACATTTGCTCAAACTCGCCGTCACCTCGTCTGCACGGTGGATGCTTACAACCCGAACCTTTCGTAAACCGACTACTTGCTTAAATGTAACCAGCAATGTTTGGAATCATAGCGCGTTTCTCTCTCTCAAGCAGTTTTCTCAGGAGCATTACAGGCCAAACTGACACAGTCACCGATGATGGAGGCACTGTATATCGATTACACAGAGAACTTCTCAGTTGCTGGTTAACCCAACAACAACGACGACTCCGCGAAGGCCAAGTATTGAGCCAAAAAGAGACAAACAGGCTGGATCTTCGATCACTGTTCTCTAAAACTGCCGAATAGCATCTTCCGACAGGGGCCACCATTTTTACTATCAGTATGTGTGTGTGTCAGCTGCAGGTGACTGCTACGTGCCTGCCAACTATATGCACATCGAACTCAGCAACGCAACGAATCCATTTTTGTAACCACCATCGGGTTCCGACATATCGGTCGCAGTGACTGTTTATAGAACAGAGCGCGACCCCGAAGTTCAAAGTTAGCGAGTTCAGCAGTTACGTTATTCGATCGAAGAATCGGTTATCGTGGCTAAATCGCCGGAACTTTTTAGGTGATTTTTGGCACAGATTTGCTACAAGCAAAATGGGTTCGGTGTTTCATACGGATGTAAAGAAAATAATATGTATTGCACTTAGGAACCAAGGACTATACTTAGGCGCTTTCCAATCACTCTACACATTTCGTCTTTAGTGCCGACACTGAAGCACCCTATACTTAAACCTTACAGGAAATAGAGACAGATAAAGGCGGTGAAGAAATTATTAGCCCCAAGGTCAAAGCCAGCCAGCCCCCGACAGCCATTTTGCTGCCGTCGTTTTACGGCGTCACTGGCTTCAGTGACCTGTCGCAGCTGTATCACATCTGCCGCAGCAGGTATTGATGGAATCAACGGCTGCTGAATAGGTTGGCTGCCTCATATAAGTCTACTAACAAACGTCTACCAATACCAACCTAATAATTACCATACCAGACATATCGATGCGTTAGGGTAAGCCCTGCCCTCCTAGACCTAGAAAACTCGAAGGCCTACTCTGGCGTTGGTTCTCTCCATTCTCGATCTTCTCAGGACTTCGCTTGGCCTCACTCGCTCTGCTCTCGCCCGATTTCTGATGGGGCTGGTCGGCTGAAAAGGGAAAAGCCAAGCGCCGCCAAGCGAACGGACGAGATTTCGGGACATGGTTTTTTCAAACAAATTCCAAGACGGCGCCGGCATCGCCGCCACAGATGATGACGACGGCAACGACGACGACGAACAATAATACAAGACGAATTTCCTCCTTTTCCGAAAGCTTCAAGGGACGAATACGACCACCAGTTTGGATACACGCACACACAACGTAACATCACGTCTTGTTTACTCCACACGAAAAGCCTTCTTCCCCAAACAACACGTCACACGCTTGCTCCAATCTATAACACATACAATATCTACGTACATCAATGCGCCATTACGCCATCCTCTGATGTCCGAAAGCCCCAGATGGGTGCGACCCACACTTGAGCGCCGAGAGGGGTCGCCTCCGCGACGACAATCTGGCGCTGGAATTTTCCCTACCTGTATTACAGCGCCATCCTTCTCCCGTAAAAGGACTAATGCTTTACTCCAGTTCAGCTCACATACGAAAGAAATTCGTTCTCGCATTGGAGTATCGAGTGTCGAGTTTGAAAGGGCAAATATGGTTCGTTTGGCTTCCTGAGGGGAACAACAGAGACGGGAGGTAAGCTAAAATGAAAGGCATCGAGTACAAAAAAATAACGAAAGGCAATGTAGATACACCGTTGTAGTGCAAAAGATTGGATAACCAGCTGGCCTATGCTGAGACTATAAAGAAGAGCTTTACTTGGCAGCCAAACGACAGTCAGCTTTGGGTTCGAAGCGAGGTGGTGCGAAACTCAGTTGAAAAAGAATCAGAAAGGTAATCCGAGCGTAGTAGCAGACGGAGGTGAGACAAAGATGTGCTACAGAGCCACAGAGGAGGTTTATACGAACCTTCTCTTCTTTTGTGAATATTACCATTTTCATATGAGCGTTGCTTTGGTTTTTGTATCATTTATAGAAAATGAGTACAAGATCATATTAAAATGGCCTAAATACAAAGGATGATGTTTTATTTATGGCTTTATTTCGATTGCTTATGCAGGCTATGTTTTTTTCTTTCTCGCTATAAGTGGGTGAACTTTTGAATGGGAAATTTACTGAATATAACAAAAACCTCAATTTTGTAATATGTGGCCTCCTGGTCCCACGGCTGAATACTAAAAGCGGTTCCATCAATGAACCGAGTATTTTAGCTGCACCTACATATTTGGACTCTTCATGAATAAAAACGCATCAGCTATATAGACTACACTTTTATCAGGTAACCGAAGCCGGCTACATGCAGCCGAAGTACGCCGATGTACCAGATCTGTAAAGCTTACTGCTGTTATGTGTCCCTCGTTGACATTTTGTAGGTTTACATCATATATAGGGGAACCTTGGCTTTAGGCACGCTGATTAACAAATTGTGCCGCATTTGGCCGTTGATAATTGGCTATTAGAGGCAAAGTTTCCCGAGCAGAGCAGGTACTTTGGCCGAGTGGACCAAGAATGCGCTAGCCGCGACTTGTCGACCAAACATTGCTAGTTTTGCGTGGCTCATTGTCCATTATGTTTGGCGATGACTGGTTATCGACCGGCTAGTAGTCGACAATCTTGCAGGTGCATTTCGCCTTCTCTGGGCAGGGAGTGTCAAGTTGATACCGTCGCCAGTGTTCTGAACACTTTTTCAGGATGACTTCGATTGCGAAGGTCGAAAACGAAAACTGCCGGTATTTATGCTAGCTTGCTAGTCAACAGACAGAAGAGAACGATGGTAGATAACCTCACATAGCTGCCACCCAGCTCGGGAATGAAACACAATCGGAGTCTTTTGTTGTCGCCGCGGAAGATTCGGACACGCTTGTTTTATAGGGCAGTGTATTGAGTTGTTAAGCTCTTTTACATTTTTAAACCCGGCCGAACGACGTTGCCTGTAGGGTTATGATGAACTATGCGAGGAACGAAACAATATACAACGGAAAGACACACTGCACACACACTCAGTACAGCAGCATCATAAAGCAACACTCAGCGCCGAGACAACAGCAAAGCTGTGATCGGTTGAGTTAAACGGGGCAAGTAAGTAACGATACAAACAAAAAGAACAGTTACTGTTTACAACAGCCGATCGGGGATTAAAACCTCTCAAAAGAGGCTTAGAAAATGATGGATATCGTCACAAGCATCACCTACGATAGCGCTGACGCGGGAAAGTGGGCGCAGGAAAAAGTTCAAACGAAAGCTCGCAATTTAGACCACTCAAGTTGACTGGCGTCAGGCCCTTTGAACAAAAATACAATAGATACATTTTGTCAGAGTTGACAAGCCACTTCGTCGTAGGTGAGATGATCGCCGCTATGATTACCATTATTTGATTACGCTAGTCTAGCAATTTAATGTAATAGCCATGGGAGTTTCTTTACTCAGTGTCTCATAGAAACCATTGAGACCAACCAAACATCCATGTAACATGAGCGACAAATTAATTTCGGAAAAAATGGTAAACCTAACTGTTCGAAAAAAGATATTTCTAGTTACATATATTGCATGTTTTGAGGTTTATCGAAACGAGGCCACACATTGGTTTAACAAATATACTTTTAAACGGACCCTACTCAAACACTTGTGCGTCGTCATACAGCTCACCAACGCTACGACTAGTACCGGTGAAAAGTCAAAATGTTCTGACTTTCGTTCTATTAGGTCCAATGCGGAAGCGATAAATTGCCTAAGATAGAGCAACAGAAGCTAGAATAGATATTGTAGTAACTCAGAGTTCTCACCCGACTACTTCAAAAGTATAACCAGCGAGACAGCTAAATGTGCAAGGTGTGTCGAAAATTCGCTGGCTAAATCAAGTCGACAGTACTTTGTGACCATCAGACCATTTTCCCTCATCGGATCAGCCATTCTTAATCTAGCTTCGATATTCTCTTACTCGGTGTCAGGCAATCGTTATCTAGAGTATCTAGACGTTATAAGAATCTCGTGTTGATACGCGATCAAAATGTGTTGCAAATTGCCATGTAGCCAGTGATGCACTCATTAACGTTATGAACATATCAGTGTCGAGGTGTTATTGACCTACGTTTACATGCGTCAATTACAACGCCTAAAAAGATATGCCGAGGGCCCACGCCCTCGGCCACGCCTCACGCCAATCTCGGTGTTTAGCTTTCAGACGATCCCAAATTTCGGGAAGACATTGGCACCCTGATATCATTATGTCTCGCTCTCTTTTTGTCATTTGTAACCCATTGCGCTATAACTAGGCAGAAGCCAATCGTAATTAATTTAACCGCAATTCCATTTGCACTGTGACCCAGTGAACTTTAAAATGGCGCTGCGCAACCGCGACTGGCCGCGTATTTGCTGGGTTAACCGCCGTGAGGTTGTCGTCGTAAACCTCCGCTTTCGGTGATTCCGATTGTTATAACACGCCATACACTGTAGTGGTAGCAGCAACAGCAAGCGGTAATAGCATGGAAAAAGGCTATCGATAGAGAGCGGCTTAACGCCAAGATGTCAATTCACCCGGCAAAAACAGCAGGTAAATTGACGGTCAGCTTTGCACGACGGAAGTTGACAGTCGTCCGAGCCGTTGACGGCAAATTTCAACTGAGCTGGCCGACGCGCGGCACACAAACTAACAAATTGCAGTTATGAACAGCTGTATTCGTCATAGGAAAGGTGTAAGCAGTTCTGATGGTATGTGTGTGTGTACGCTTGCTATGGTAGCGCACATGATTTTTCATTAAGGAGAGGAGAACCCCTTAGTTTTTCGCCATCATCGCCGCCTGCTCGAGAAGACTTTGCTGTTCCCAAACGCTGAAGCGCTTGTACCTCGATTGTAGCCATCGTGGGGTCGTAAGGCGGTGCGACATCAAAAGGCAGGATACCTTAGCCGTTATTAATGTCCACAGTGTCCCTGTGGTGTAACTCGGGGCCCGAATTTATGTACCCCCAAGACACGCATGGGACCGGCGAATTAAGCTGAAAGAAAGAACGACATAGTAGTTGCTAAAATTTAAACCCTTCTATCCCTCTCCCACATCCACTTTCTTTATAATTATCTCTATCATTATACGTCTTGTCCGGCGTCATAATCTCACGTATGGTGTCTATATCAAGGAAGAATGAAAAGGTCAATCAACGCATGCAAACCCGTGTTGATGTTGACAATGATAACAGTGTTATATAATCATTGGCGCTGTGACCCGGTACGCGAGACTTGTTGTTCTTTTTGTCTGAGTGGCAAAAGTTGACGGTGGTTCGGTTTGAACTTACTTGTTGACGTAAAGCTTCTAAACGGCGATAGGCTATATGAGTTGTTTTGGCTTCGTCCCAATGAGCGTGTGTAGGCCTGTTTTGCGTCCAAGCAGAATAACAGTAGGATGACGACCGGCAACGTATCAGCGACAATGAGCAAGCGGAAGCGAGCATAGTAACATAATTACGGAGAGGGAACAGAGGTTGAGTCTCTACGCTTCGCCGTGGTCTGCTAGATGTTCGTTCTGCTTTTGCTTGTTGATTACTCGTGTGAGCAGACTGAGGATAGGCGTCTATGGAACTACGAGCAATTATAGTGTTTCTATTTGGCATTTGGAATTGAATGCATTGATTGTTGAGGGTTCGAGAAGTCGGGTTCATATTGGTGTATATAACCAACTAAACGTCAATGATAGATTATGCACCGCTAGAAAACAAGCGTTTTCATAATCATTATCGAAGTCGTTATCGAATTCGACAATTGTGCCATTTTTACGTAGTATAGATTATAATGCCATGTATTCAGATAACATGTCGAGAGTTAAAGGAATTTGTTTCTATATATATATATATATATATATATATATATTTCAAATACTCAATCTTAAATATTAGGCTAATATATTAGTATAGCTGTTCGGCTTACTGCAAAAAACAAAAATAAAAACTCGTATGTTGCCTTAGTCACAACGGATACTCGAGATTTATTTATTTTGCATTTCATAATGCGAGGCGCATCTCATCGCATGTACCCACCCAGTACGATGGTCGATACGACGTATGTTACCAGATCGTATATCGTAGATATAAGAGACACGTTCAGTAATGTAAGAAACGAAGGGGATTAAACTGACGGAACAAAACAGTGTTTATCATAAAATAATATAATATTTTACATAATGTGTAACTGTGTACCTGGTCCTAGCATTGATGCTACAGCTCTATAACTCTCTTCATTCGCTCTACGATTCCTTCGTAATTCTAAGTAGCCCTTTCCTTGCAAGTAAATCCACAATCTGTATCTAGCGTTTATTGTTGATCATTATTTAATATTATTAACATTTGATGAATGCAAACACGCCTGTATTCTTCTTCCTGTTGCTCTTCCGGCTAAAAAAACCACATACCATTTATCTAATCATCATCATCCAAATGGGGACGGGAAACATTCAACTTTACATAATACTGTGATAGCAACGTACAGAGGCAAAAACACCGTGTGCGCAGTTTTTCAAATTGCTTTTCCCTTTCTAACGTTACGGTCAAATCAAATTTCGACTTTCCCCTATTGGCTTGCAGTCGACGTTGGCTTTGGAGCGCGGAAAAGGCTGTTTGTAGGTAGTCATGTGGCAGTGTCTGTGGGCGCTGAGGGCAGCGATTGGCTGCTACGGCTTCTCTCATCGGTCAAGCGACAACGTGAAATTGACGTATGGTGACTAAAGAACTCCGCTGTTAGTTAGCTGCGGTAACTGTCGGGTAAAGCATTGCTGCCTAATAGAGTAATGGCCAACCGTAGGCGTCATCAAATACCGCGCAACCTCTAGGTAAAGATGCATGTAAGAGGAAATGCGGCTTTTGGCATGCATAGATGGGTTGTTGCCACCAGGAAGGGAAAGCAGGATGGCGTCGAGAAGTGCTATCGCATTTCTAATAATGGGAATTAGAAGATAAACACTTTTGCAGCCTAGAGAACGTAATAGAAGCAACGCCATCAACGCATTTGGCCACATTAAGTTTGTTTGATTTTCAAAGTAATTGCAGCCAACTGTCAAAAAAAACTAACCAGCGGATGAAATTAATGTTACTCATGCGAATTATGCCTGTTAAATAATTAATGCGCTATTTTCAATTGTAAATATGGATTTCTTTCGGTTAGCTTTCCGCTGAATATCTATCTTTTAGTTTTTTTTTAAAGCTGACCATCAGCCAACGTTTAACGTCCACGGTAGCAGTTTTTGCATTACTTCG
>MNPL01011825.1:18743-34769 GCA_002081605.1 Tropilaelaps mercedesae
TCACGCTCTATAGGTAGTTATATCTTTCGGGACATGTGTTCAAAATTCACGTACGTATATGTAACAGGTTTATGCATTTTAGATCGAAAATGCGTATAAAGTAGAACACGGGCAGTTTGTTTATGATACTCATTTAGAAACCTAGTCAAGGTGTAAATTCGGAATTCTAAGATGTGACGAAAAGACAGTCGAACAAGGTAACTCCAACGACGAGCAAACAAACCAGGTTATTTAGCACATAGCCTACAATTTTATTTAGCATTTTTAACAACTTATCTAAGGACGTTAACAACTTATGTTACGGCGACCAGAAATCGCGTAAAAGGAAAGATACCACCGTAATATTTCTGTCCTTCCCGAACAAGCAAAAATGTCGGCATTGGCAGAAAACACGGAGCCTTTCTGAGCCTATGGGCGCAATTATATTTAGCATTGTATACACGATATCATTATATACATGTCATCCGGGCTTCTAGTAGCTAATATAATGGGTAATAATGAGGACTAATTCACTTCAGAGAAGACGGAACAGGAGGCCGGCCAGACTCGAACTCCTCGAGTGCCGGTAAGCTAGCCGAGGTGGCTAAGTTGCGTGGTTAGTGATCCAGTTACCAAAAGTCGAGTGGTTAAAAGATTTTGCTGGAGGCTGTGGTCCCCGTTGGCTCTTACAGCTTCGCGAAGGGCACGGGAGAAAGAGAACCTCCTGCCTCAAACAAAATCAGCGAGCCGTATTATATGTGCAGTAACTTACCAGTTCAGGACCTGTTGAAGAGAACAGACTATGGGTTGTAGATACGCGGAAGGGAGAAAGAAAAAAAGTAAGAGAAAAACTGCCACAACCACAGGCATACGCCTCGTTACCTGTAAGCAACTGCCCTAAGGGTTTCGGACAAACGGAGAATCATGGAGAAGAGGCTAGCATAGAACGGATGACCGTCCCATGTAGAGTCTGCAGTCCTAAATCCTACTCTATCCGTAAAATACACCCCACAGGAGATTCCGGCCAGCAGGCGAAACAAGGATTAGCTTCAAGACAGACTACAACACTGTTGAAGGCATGCGGCTGCCCATACAATGGAATGCAGCGTATTTGCATTATGATACCCACGAGGCTAAGATCAGTACGGCCTTCGAATTTGTTTTCGTGGACGCCCACGGGTAGGATCTGTCGGTAAGGTAGTGCTATTTATATCGAACGACGAATTTTTTTAGCTGTAGTAAAAAGGACCGCAAATATATCTCCTCTCCAGGTTAGGTGGCGCGTTGATGGGCTCAATGTTCTGTGCTAGGTACCCCCTTTGCTAAGTGATGAACTGCTCCAAATTCCTTTTTCCCGAAGCGAGCTCGTACTTGTCGACGATAGACTTAAGTAAGGCAATATATGGCTTCATATATAGAATGGTTTTAATTATGTCAAGCAGTAAGGCACCCGGTCATCGCTACGAACTGCAAGGTACTTACTTATCAAAAGCTTAGATGCGCGTCTAAACTGCGTACCCTCTTGTTCGTTAGGCCGTATGCTTCTTAGCCACGATACAACAGCTTGCGTAGGTGGGACCTTCGTTAGGTTGTTGGCTGCAGGCATGGCGGGCCGCGTATGGGCTGATACAGTATATAGCTCAACCCATTAAGCGGATTAGTTACACGGACATATGGCGCGCCAAGCTGTCTTCCACTCTCTGTATGTATGCCTATACCACAGAGCTAATTCGATTGAGAAAGTACGTTTCCCATCAATTCAATGGCTCTCTAAGAAGGTGTTCCTATGTGAATCGACCGGATCCTGCAGCGACCGGTGCGGACTACCTAGCTTCTATGGCTTTCTATGCGCGTATACAAACATGAACACCAAATCGCCCTTGTTTGACTCATCAAGATATAAACCCTCACGAGGAAACATAGACACACTTAACGATGAAGTGAGTACAGGGCAGCCGTGCCCTGCAGCAGTTTTTTTTATACGAATGCAAACAATGGGGCAAAATTGTGAAACTTAATTATTCCACTACGATGGCAAGTATGTCCCAAAATTCTTTACAGCGCGGGGGAAGGGTACCGAACGCACCAATATTGTTGTCGATGGTAATCAACTTGTTTCAGAGCGTAGTGGACCAGAGTGCAACAGTGGGGTAAAAAGTTTTAAGCTATTCATTGCATTGTATAGTCAACCACTAAGCCTAATCGATGTATTGGTTAGCAGGCAAGATACGCCAATTAGAGGTGTATCGATATGATGCCTGATATTATTATTACCATTACTATTGTTATCAAATCTTGTTGCAAAACAACGGCGAGCCAACATCCCTGATGTAAATTGAAAGCTTCAATGAACAGCGTCTATCAAGCGGTGTATAAACCTCTGGCGGTACGGCACTGCCCTGACTAAGTCGAGTAGGTTGCATATCCGCAGTACGAGCAGATAGGAGCAATGTCGTACGTTTAAACACTCTATGGTGGCATCCATATAAGTCTTACAATTTACACGTCCTTATTACACAGACAGTATTTCTTATGTCTCCCAAAGAGAAGAAATTTGAAAATCAGCTCTTTCGGTTTATCGTCTCGTTATTCACATTTGGATTTGGCTTTCCAACATTTAAGAGAGGCTGTGTTCCAAATACATAACGAGATTCAAGTATTAAGGTGTTCAACTTCATCAACTTCATCAGTTGCATAAGGCACACGCGGTGATTTTATCGACGCCGTTGGCTTTGCCACAGGGCCTACTAGCTTAGTTTTTGTAGTTAATCATTCATTTGTCGAGACTACAGATATGCCAAACATTTCCATCTTAGCATTCATCTGAGCTATTCGTTGCAATGAGCTTAACCCTTTTTGCTGATTGCTCCATTTCTTTAAACAGTAGATCTTTTTCCACACTGCCTCATTTAGCATTCTCAGATACCTGAGCATACTCGCAAAAGTCCTCTTACATTTTACTTCCGGAGATCTCACACCTTCGGTAACTGCTGCATCTCCTTAGCGTCCCTAATATTTGTCAAACAAATTTTTTAAGCGCAGAGCTTTGAACAGACTCCAGACGTACACGAAGTGGTCGCGATATCCTTTGTTCGAGCCGCCTTCATGTCCACCCGCAGCAGTGAATCTTTGGTCAAGTGCCCGTTTGGCGTAGAATTCCGTTATTGGCACTTGACCAACAAAAGCGGAAAGACCGGAAATGGCCGTTGGCCCCAGTCAAGCCATGATGCATTCGCATATATTAGCCTCTAGAGCCAAGAGGCGAATAAAGCACACATTCTATGTAAAATATCGCCGAGCTGTCATTTCTGCATGGCCATTGTCCAAGGTAATCAAGATCAGGTGCCTCGCATGTTATTACATTTGACAGCGTTGAAGTTAGAATGCTAATAATGAGCGATATCGAAGCTTTGTTTCGGCCGAAAACTCACGTTGCATTCTGCAGCGAAGGCGTCTATTTTATTGCTCTGTCCTTATCAATCTCCAATGCCAGTGGAAGTTTATAGCGGACCTTATCTGAATTTTTATGTAAACGGTTTGCAATCTCGAATCTTGCTGTTTGCGTTTTGCCGACTATGATTTTATCACTGGAGGTTATGAAGTAGGTAGAGCATCATATATATATTCAAGAGAAAGGCCTTATCTGCGGAATGGATATTGTCAAGCACAGATGGCTAGCTTTGTCTATGCTGATAGTGTTAACAGAAAATCCAGTTCCGGTTAGCTCATAAGGGTAGCAGAAATATACTGAGAAGGCTGAATTGCGTCCATCCAGGCTACATTTGTTTTGGCCCTGAGGCTACGCATACCTTTTTTATGTTCTGGGTAACAGCCTATGTGTGGTTGCAATCAATGACCTAATGGAACGCCATCAGGGGAATATAAGCTGGTTGCTTCCGTTACCTGGCCGTCTCGTATCTACACCAAATACTGACTAGATTTCTCCAACACAAACTTTCTTCTATTCGGGTTTGCGGTATGTCGCGAACGGGTACCAAAACAACAATATTGGTTTTGCTTTAATATTTGCAATAGGTCGCTCCTTTGTAGATCGCTCGTTTGTAGATTAGTGCTGTAGAAGATGAATGTTCCTTCCAACGTGAATTCCTAGCCTTTATCTATTTTTGCGCTGGCCACGGCAGTATCTATCATAAGTAGCTATTACTAGACAATTCATCCCCAGATTCATTGAGCTTTTCTTAACAATCCTTCGATTGACAATCTTGTCGATAACTTAGTTATAAGCTTAGCTGCTTTCGTTCTTCCTTGATTTATTGCGCCACGACTCTTCCAGCTGGCAATCCAAAATAAGACATCCTACAGAGTCGAAAATATCCTGCGGAAGTAAATACAATAACAGGTGGTGTTTTCTCAACTTATTAAATGTCTAAACAATCTGCATCTTCGCGCAGATGCGCAGCTTTTCTGGTTTATTCTTCTGCCGAGTAATTCAGTGGTCCATTCATTCGTTTATAATTTTTGCTTTTTTTCTTATTGTTATTTTCGTCCGTACTGGTTTGCGTGGATGTAGTCCCCCTTCTCTCAATCGTCGGGAAAGATGAAGTCGTTATCTTCTCCCTCAAAGAAAGTTTTCGTCTATATTAAACAACACGTAGCGTCAGCCATACGCGGTCCGCGTCTACGGCTTTTACTTACAGTTTCTCATAATCGTTCCGGGGCCTGTTACGATCACGCATTCTACACCAAACAGGCAGTCAAATGCACCGTGCCAAATTCCCTAAACCCCTGTAGTGCCTTGGTAGTCTTTCCCTATCGTTCAATTTCATTGGTGCCCGTCCTCTGTATGTGGTGCTGTACCAGCTCAGCGTTCTGCTCTGCAGTAAGCTGGTCTTAACCCGTCTTGCTATTTCCATAGGGTAATGGGCATGGATCGGTTATAGCCCACGTATGTAGGTTACGTCGGAAACTGTCAAGTAGAGGCGGCTGTGGTTTTGCCAGTATGAAGACGAACCATCGCGCGGCCGTCGTACCATTGGCCCAGTGTAGGTCAGACCAGACCAGCCTATCAGCAACGGAAGCGTGACCGGAAGTCCTTCGGCAATAGTCGTCAATTAGGCAGTGATAGCCGCGGCCAGCGAGCCAACCACATCCGCCCAGTCGTCCAGCATCGTTTTCTCCTTTTCCTTTGTGTCTACGCCATCGTGGTGACGGCCTGCGCGACCTGCAGCTTCGACCGTGAAGAAAAACTTTTGGAATGCATCGACCTGTGGTAGCTGACAGCTTAAGTCCTCCGGAACGGCACGAGTTGAGCGACACTTCGAAGCCGGCCTGGGTTGACGTCTGTACGGGACAAAATCCACCAGAACGTCCCAGATGATATTGGTAAACAGGATACTCAGGCTGGGGTTTTACACTGCGAGATTGCGGTTTAGATAGACAGGCTTAGATAGAGGGAAAGGAGATGTTCACTATAGGACTGTGAGGTCGCATGACCTTTTGCAGCCGTCTGTGTGTTGCTGTGCGGGTGTCTCGTGTAGATGTCGTCGAAAGATAGACTATCACGGATACCTCCACCGTTCAGTTTGTAGCTATGATTCTATGAACTGCTTACGGAATGTCACAGCCAGAACGATAGCAGCCGGTCGTCGTGGCTTGGTTGCTTTCCCGTCCGCACACCTATCCCAAAGATTTTTCCTCTCTCCCGTTGAAGCGGCTAAGAAACCTCCATCCACACCAGGTCGGTTCGTAAGGTCGGTTAGGGCCGTAAGAAACGCTGCCGGGGGTTGACAGGGGTACGTGCGCGCCCCCTGAGTTAGCTATTAGGGAGGCCGAAGCAAAAGCAGGTGTTTGCAGGTGAGACTACGGAATGGATTGGTAACAGAGCGCGTCCTACGGACGGGCCGCGGCCGCCCTGGAGTCCCGGATATACGTCGAACAAATGGGCAGAAACGAGAAACGGTGAGAAGAGGGAAAGTCAGGTGAGGGGAAATAGAGGAGAATAAAACCGCTAGATATCGGGAGATAGTTTTCTGCCCAACGGTAAGACAAGGGGAGTCCATATCGTCGCGCACGGAAACGTCCGAGGGGAAGAGCATAGTATTGGACATGTTCGACAGAGAGCGAAGTTAGATGTACAAGGCTGGGAGAAGGGGGTCGGTTACTTTAGGAAACGATTCAGAGGAGATTAGAATAAAGTCTTAGACAATGAACATTAAACGTGGATGAACTTGTGGAGAGTGCATAGGCGGCGTCTGCCAAAGATTCTAACCTTGCAGGTACGGAAAACTAGCGATCGAATGTATTGGATTCAATTTTTGCAGAGAACGTCGAACTTTTATATGTATTCTCAAACGTAGGCATTGGAGACGATTTAAAATGAGTTAAAATAAGAAGCAAAATAATTCTGCTCTTCTGAATAGAGAAATCGAAACCGTGTCTGCTTTTCGATGGATTGTAGTTTGAAACTTGTGGTCGTAGATACCAATACGTACTAATTCGTAGTTACTTCGAATAATAATAATACAAAACCATTAAATACTGCCTTATGTGAATTTGTCGTTGGAGCAAATTCTACTTATTCCAAGTACAAAATGAACTACCCGGCTAAAATGAATACTTCGGGTGTATGCCTTAGCCGTACTAACGCAAACAAAATGTTGAGTGGAGACGGCATCTGATGGGATTTAGTTGATTGAATAACCCCGGATCGTAGTTAAACAACCAACATTTTTCTGGTTACCGAACGGGCATGCGTTCTTTTCATCCCTATGAGCTCAAATTGAGTAAGCAGCGCGCAGACAACGAACATTGAACACAAACGGTTTGACATGGACCGTGTCACAATATACGCGCAGCTTTCATAGGATAAATTTCTCTTTTCGCCGAATATACGGAAATGAAGCGCCACCGCAAACAAAAACTAACAGAGGAGAGAATTTGATACGGGGCAGCGAATCGTCGAAGAGCAATGCACGCAACCCGCCTCCGACATTAAAGGAACTTCGTAATGGGTTAATCAACCGCTAAATATATGTACTGGATATTTGCGGAGTTTAAGCGTTTTCTGCTTTGAGAATGACGGTAGATAGTACAAAACGCGTTCCTCTTCATAAAAGTCTACCGGAAACTCGAGTAGGTGCCGCCCGAGTTTAAATTTCGACTGTCTTTCATTTTGGCTTCTGAAACGGACCCTGTCCATAGCATTGCGGCTTGTTCAAAAGCAATGGAATAACCGAGAACTGAAAAGCCAATACATTTCGAGTCAGAAAACAAAATAATAACATTCAACAACTTGAAAAATATTCGCTTTCATGAAATGAAAAATAAAGGCTTTTGGCTTAATATTGAACGGAAATTGTGCGAGCTGGATTTTTGAGACCCCTGTCTTTATAAAAATTAAAGTTGTTGTTAAAGCCTTAAAATTAGTCAGGCGTATTGCAGATATAAATTAACGATTAAAGGCTGTTTTGCATGGACGTTGCTACTGTGAGACCTTTTGTTCTATTTTCGGTCAGAAATAAAATGAGAATGAGAAAGTGTGGCAAAACAATATTCCGATAATATAATGAATCTATAGTACTAGCCTGTTTGCTGGCGATTGATGGCACTCTACCGCATGTGTACGAATTTCTTTATTTTCTGTTTTGGACCGTGATCTGTCTCCTTATCCTGTCTAGCAGTTAAGCAACTTTTAAGGCCACATCCGTTTTAAACATTCCCGATTTAATATACTTTCCACGGGCTGCGTAATAATTTTACACAAGAAACACGCACCCCTGTCCGACCCGCTCCCTACGTTATCTTGATCGTTGGCCAACCACAGCCGAAAGAAGCGCTCGTACAAATCGCCAACCAATTCCGCACACTCACGTAACCGACGAGGGTCGACCGAATACAGCAAAAGGTCACAGGATCGTGGTATCCGGCGTCTGAATTGTTCTTCCGGTATACTTTTACGTATGGCTTGTCAGCCCTCGTACGTTTCAAGCTAGATACCGACAACGAGGTTCCAGAGTCCCATCTTAAGCTTAGCTGCCTTCAGCAGCCAGACCATCGCCGGAACGAAACGTCCATTAAACATATTTTAGCAACGCTAAGTTGAACAAAGTGGCGTCGTCTAATCACATCATCCCAACATCGTTCATTTTCGAACCCCAAGCAAAAATAAGGAAAATGGCAATTCAACAGAACCGGGCAGACGGCTGGTTTCTGTGCGAGATCTTGTGTATAATGTTCTATGAATTAATATATCTCAGTTGATTCGACGCAGTTTTTTCGTAAGGTTTCTTTATGTTGTCGTTGGATTCATCCCGAGCGCCTTCACCTTCTCATTCCCCCATCTCATCGTTCGTTTAACTACGTCAGCTCCTGCCCTAGCGCCCCTTCAACAGCCATGCCGGCTGTTTTGGTCGTCGTTAGAAGCGACGATCCTTTGGTCTTGCGCGTACTGCCAGTGGGAACAACTTTCCCACGACTTTTCGACGCAGACCTCTGCCCGGTACGACACCGCCGATGTCTCTGCCGTTGATGCCGGTGACGCTTAAATTGCTAATTCCCGGTGTAGCCGAACTCCGCGGGACAGCGTGGGCCAAGTCGACCTAGTGAAGACGGCAAGTTGCGACGACGCATCGCTAATACATTTTGCCGCCACGAAAGCAGCGCACATTTTCCTGAGAGAGCGACGAGTCATGAACGAAAAACACGCGTACATACGGAACCGACGAAGGCGGCCCCTATCGTCGGGCCAAACTGCGTCGGAGCTGAGTTAACGTTTCATTTCAGGTCTCAATAATCGCCGACGTTGTCGCCGTGTTTGCTATTGTTGTTGGTGTTGTTGGCAGTAGGACACAGACGTTCCCAGTTGACAAAGCATACCTCCTGATACCGATAATGATATTGCTGAACAGGACAATGAAGAAACCAGTGTAACACGACGAGCCGGCAATAATGGTGTTTGCTGTCGCAGCCACATAAGGTGGTGCAAAGTAACGCGTTGGTAGGATGCTGTGTTGGGGGTCGAACTACGTCCGCGATGGTTTCTCGCTATTGTTCCATCGTGGTTCGTATCCGCCTGCGTCCAGTTCAGGCCCAGAAAAACGCGGGGGATGGTAAAAGAACAGATGACAGTTATACGTATCGCGATGACACGAGCGTATCGCTTATCAAGCCGCAAGAAACTGCCGCTGCGTCGCTAAGCGATTAGAAATCCCTCGGGTGATCGTTTTTGCGTTCGATTTGGTATTGGCCGGTAGCTGGAAAGTGCACGGATCCAATTGATGAAACTGCAAAGCCGAATATGGGCTCAGTTTCACGAAAGTGGCAATATTTAGGATGACTCGCTGCAACTCGCTGCAACCAGATGGCGAAGTTGGACGTCATGGATGAATTTTTCCCAGAGTTGACCGAATGAAATAAAACACTTATTTAGCAGAGTGAGTAGCAGATTTGAAATTATGTTGCAGGCAAATACGAAAGACTGACTAGATCGTTCTATTGTACAGGGGCTTCAATAAGGGATTCCGGTTCGATACGGGAAGAACATCATGCATGGCTATTCCGATTGAGTTATATACGCACAAATCTAAGAGTTTAGTATTGGTCTAATTCAGCATCGGTTTCGAGAAGACAAATAGGGGAAGATTCCCTGTTCTAAATACAGCCTGTCTTCAACTGAGGTTCAAAACATATCAATCAATTCAATAGAAAAAAGGCGGATTTAAGGGTACATTTACAGATGAAAATAATGATAAAATTGCCATATGGCTAATGCGGCAAAACGACCAGTATGACATACGGTTGAAGGGCTTTCAAGTCAAACCATTTATGGGATCTTTTCAAAAAGGAATTCAAATTGATTCATTATCTAAGCCAAATCATATTTTTAGTTTACTCTTTACACTCGTGGTAAGATGTTTTACAACCTCCAGACATGTCTAGTCGTTTAATCTGTAAAGAGAGGGCTATGAGAATTACGCGAGAATTATGAGAGCTATGAGAATAGGGAACCTTAGAGAATTGTGTGTTCAAACTGTGTGTTCCATAAAAGCAATAGATCAACTTCTAAAGCGGAGCGAAGCTAGATTAATTCCAGACTTCCCAGATGTTCCCTGTTTCCTGTTTGCCTCTGCCTTTGCGGAAGCGCTCAGGCTTGAGGCTGATGACATTTAATGGCGTAGCATAACATGAATCACAAAATTACCACTGTCCGCGATTAATCCTTCATGATAATTTTTTAATGATAATGATGTCAATATTTGAACTTAAGCTATACACCAACAGACATTGAAACTATACCTATCTATAGCAGCCTTTCTGTCTTTCAAGCACCGATGACATGAACGTTGAGTCAACGCAGAACACATGAGTAAAAATTTCCGTTATGTTCTCTTACTACAGATTAGCGCTTCGCCTGACCTATCAAATTGTGGTTCCGTGTCTTTGGAAAGAGCCCTACCAACGGTCCAAAATAGGTAGACAGGATCGTAGACATATACACACCCCCATATCCTATCCTGCTGAACTCTACGAGAATAGCTCCTCATTCCCCTCTCTTTTAAAAAGTTCGAGAAATTCTTGACAATAGCTAGTGTATTCCAACCTGCGTACGCGCGCAGGTAGACAAAAGGTGATTGCCGCTTACCAGTTGGCCAAACTGGTTATTACATAGGCCTCAAAATCTGTAGACAGGAGGGAAAAGCACAAAAACGTGAAGGCGAGCCAACCTTGCATAAGATAGGGATGATGTTATCAACGTAATTAATCTTGATCATGTCGAAGCGTGAAGCGCTTGGATTGCCAGCGTTGGCTTTTGGAAATAAAGGCCACAGATAGGCACAATATGGCATATGAAGGAAATCGACGGAGTAATTTGTCGATCAAAAAGACGTCGCGGTGAGACTCCATGTGCAGAAAAAGGATATTGTTCGGGACCAGGGTTTGGCTTTAGTGCAGGACGAGTAATCGGAATGGAGGCTATAATGGAGCGCTGAATTATCAACAAAAGAGTTCCAACATTCACGAAACGACACGACTGGCTGAGAGCTAAAAGAAATGATTCTGAGGACTGAGGGTGTTTTTTTAAATGATTGGAACAATTACGACCGCGTTAGTCTGTGTGATTTCTATTTGGACGAAAGAACATATATGTACTCCTACACGTCTGAGTTCGACTTAATGAGCGTTAGTTTCTTCGTGCTAAGTTAAATACTGAAAGAATCGTCATTATCAACATTGTTAGGCAACCGCTAGAGTTTTGGTCGCAGTAGGGAACGATTCCATTAGCAATGAGCATTGAGATTCCATAGCAACATGAGAGCAAATACGGCCAAACAAACTGACAAAATAAAATCACTTCTATCTGAAAACAGGTTTATGAAAATAGAATATCTCGCTGGAATCTATTTAGATATTATTTTGAGATATTGTGTTTTAAGTTATTTTGAGTCAACGCCGTCGTTGTGCAACCCTACTGAACAAGAGCCATTAGTTCATGCACATCTGTATATTGCTTAATCGTTTTCACGTGTTAAGTCTGTGGTATAGAATATTTTGTTATGTCCTTTTCCTACCTTTACTCGAGTCTATATAGCCTGCTTTTATACTTAATTTAGCTTCCCATCACACACAGATAGCAAAGCCAGGCAACCCCGCCCTCTGGACCGTCCAACGAATCCTGTTCGCTTGGAATATACAAAACTAGGCTGACCCATGCACGAAAAATCACTTCTGATATGGTAACTTCCTAATTGGCAGTGGTTGGCCGCCCCTGTCGAGTAATTATGCTTTTTAATTTTTGTTCTAATTTTGGCAAAATGTTCAAAAGTAGATTTGTCACTTTAATTGGAGCTCTAATTATACATCTTTTGATGTACCCAGATTTGTAACTACTATCACTTGCGATGTAGTGACAAGAAGTCTGGTTTTGCCGATGGACATTAGAGCCACGGCTGGAAGTATTTTATCTGAACGAACTATAAGTACTTATAATAACTACACACGTTTTAGTTTGTCATTATACATCTTACTTAGATTCCAAAGATCCATTGAACGATATCGGTTTCGCGTTTTTTTCAGATACAAAACGCTAATTCCGCTACCCTTTACTTCAATTGATTTGAAAGTTGTTGTGTAAACTAACTACCGTAAAATGTATTACATGGATTTTAGTAAATGATCTATCAGGCGTTGATGAGCAAGATGTAAGTAGACAGCTCACATAATGTCACGGTAGCTGCATAAATTACGATACGTGTGTAACAGTTTTGTATATTGCACTCTCATATAGTTTCTACTCAAGCGGTTGTACAATATGCACTCAACCAACAAATGGTAATTGTGACTCGGTAGTCATTGATTATAGACACTTTATATTTTGAAATAGTTTGTTTCATATATGTTTTGCTAAACCTTAAGCAAACTTTGTCCGATAGAGTAACAGCAGTTGGGGGCAGCACTAGCGAAAACTGTATATTGCCAATAAATTCTCATGGCATAGCATATTCAAACAACTAGAAAATAAAGACTAGTATCGGAACAGAAGCGTTGTTGATAATAATAATATAGTGGAAACATTCAGTGAGCAGGTTGCAGTCGGCAGCAGATTGATATAGCATCCAAAATACTGAGTAACATATTATCCGACGAAGTGGAGTGGACGCATTTGTTAACATATGTGTTAGTGAAGGTCGGTAAAATCAATAAAACGAAACTCCAAATATCTCGAAAGCCATCAAGTTATATTGCTCTCACATAGAAGCTATTCCGTTTTAACACTTGTCTGCATGTTTCAAGATTACATATACAGGTAAAGTACGGTAATCTAAGTAGGTTTCGGGCCGCTTTGTCATGGAAAAAGTCATACTTAGTATGAATATCGGGAAATCTGTAGCAGCTACAATAAATCTTGCAGGACTTATGAGTGCACCGTGAGTGGTCTAGCATACCTTCTCTAGACGCCTTTCCGGAGGCTTCATCGGCAAAAAACAAAAGCTAAAAAAGCGAATACGGGATCAACATGTATAGCTTTAAATCTAGATTTTTAATTACACCAATATATACAATAATAAAATGGCCATGGTACTAAAATTTGGTTTTCTTATGCTACCCACATTAAACATCATAATACATGCGTACATGTACTATAATTTTATACTTGTAATAACAGTAATAATGATAATTTATCAGCACTTTATCAACAATCTCACCGTAGAAAAGCGTTGTGATCACGTTTGCTTCGCATTTCTACCATCTTATGACTAAACTGCGCTTAGACAAGGTCAAAAATGTGTTGAGGTTGCGATGTCAATGGCAAAAGAATGCCAGTGGTGGTCCCCAGAGCGTGAGATCTACGATGGACGTGCATCTCATTGAAAGAGACGAACTAGAAAAGAACAAAGGAAGAAAAATTGTTTGGCCGACTTAACGACCGTCATCGCACTAAGTCGACGTGTGGTAATACTTCTGACATCATTATTGCTGCTACGGCGTTGTCAGTTCGTGGCGACGATCCATGTCCATTGTGCTCTGTAACAGAGATATAGCCTAGCTTCGGGTGACTCTTATTCAGGTGGCGGTAGTAAGAGCTATTTCTTCATTACCGATGTTGATACTGATGCTGAAAGTAATTTGGTACATCTAGGCCGTTTACTCTTCATCTGCATGAAAAGTCTATACGGCTCATTTGGCGCGATGAATTTCCGTGCTACGCTGCCATTCATTAGACAAGAGGGGACTGCAGAAATTCAGCAAACGCAAAATCAGCTGGGGATAAGCCAGTACACCGTGAGTTTCTACCTTTGCAACGAGTTATTAGCCGCGGCGATCGCTTCCAATATCATCGGCGTAACAGTTACAATTACCAGCGGTTTTAGCCGGGCAGACTGTGGCCATCACGGTGGTCGAACTAATACCGGATATTAATTAGAACATCACTAAAATGATTCGCAACTTCGCATAGCAATGTAATCCATTTTCTTAAGAGGAAACTACAACGACGATGACGATTGAAAAACGGTGTCGCTGCCGCTCCGGCCGGAATCTGTGGACAGTCATGAAATCATGAAGAATGCCACGATAAGCTGGGAATCGCCTGCCCGACGGACCGGAACGACCTGTCTACACATTGTGTATATGTCTGGGACTCGATCTGTAGCTCAATTTGCGGTAATCTTCTCTTCAGGGTCGCGTCAAATTATGCCAACGTGGAAAACCGGCAGAAGTCTGCTTGCGTCCCGCCACCTCATGGTCGTGATCATAGAACGAAGACCACCAGCATTTCATCGCCGCATACGTTTTTTTCGATAGGTTTGCGCTGGTGGCTTTGTTCATTCGTTCCTATTGTCTCTGCAGCGATCGTTAACGCTACAAGCACAGTTGTCGTGACGACCATCTTAGATGACGTAACGACACCTCAGTGCATATGTGGTACATTTCACATACGCATATACACTTATATGACTGTAGACTCCACTACGACCACACCAGGCACCGATTAATGTTGTTATGTTGCTGCTAAGCCGCCCACAGGTACGACCCGTGGTCGTATGTTGGTAGTAATTTCGTGAACAAATTCTTCGTTTTATACATTGTTACCACCAAAAAATTAAGTAAACGCATGTGTGTATACAAACATGCATGTTAATTGCTAATAACAAGAATTCATACAGAATATAATTTAAAATTCATACAGATTACCGCTTAAATCACGAGAGATAGGTTAAAGCACACTATACAATGAATGCATGTTGATGCTATGCTATTTGTAAATTATTTTTAGAATCTTTGTATAAAAGCAAATCCAATTTATCGCTTGGTGTAGCTTTAACGTTTACATTATTTTAGAATTCGGCTCAGCCAAAACGAGTGATTTAGGCTGTGACCCGTACAAATGCGAGAGACCCTCCGGAGTAATAGTTCCTGGAATAAATGCGTTAAAATAGTTACAGTATTTATTTTAAACACTGAGTCGAAGCGTTTGCTGAGCTAAACAGAAAGTAAGGCAACATAAATATAGAGTTTTTAACATTTTTCCGGCGAAATTCAGCGAGTTAGATATTGCCATGTGTTCATTTATCTCAGTATCCGAAGTCCGAAGCAGATTCATTTCTGTAGCTTTACATATTAGTGAGATTGGCCTCACAATTCAACGTAGCTTTGGCGCTATATTGTTGCTGTTATCATTAATCTTATTACCACTACCCATTAACAATGCACAATACTGTACACCGTGATTCCAGTGCTAATCTAAGTATTGCGTGACATTCTGCTTATAGCCATGAGTGCATCAGAGACAAAGGAACGTCAGCCGTACATCAACAAAATGGCAATATCGTGTCGAGAATAGTCATACAATATATCACACCGCACGTTGACAGCCATGCGTTACAATAAATAAAAATGCCCAGGGCTACCTTAAAACGATTCCCAAAGGAGACCACTATAAAATACTACAAAAAGCAAAATCACTTTTTCGCAATTGAAAGAAAACGCCGCCGATACATGAGATCTACTCAATACCTAGAGAAAGGACGAAAAGGGTGATATATATAGATAATGTGTACGGCTGCCCACTGATGAAATAGAACTCATCACTGCCCATAGGTGCGCGTTTTGCAAACACTATTTCCAAACACTTCCCTGCCTTTGTACTTACTTGGCCTGAAGAAATACCACGGAGAAAATTTGTTGCGAACTGAGATACAGTCAGACTGGGTGTTATTTGTCCATCTGGCATGATCGACGGATTGCATTTTTTAGAAGCACTCAGACGTTTAAATATAGAAGAGTTATTTCTATTTTATTGTACTAGTACGAGCTGTTGGACTTTAATACACTGTGCACCCACCTCAACGACCATACAAGAATATAGTAGTATCCGACGTGTTGCGCGCGCACATGTCCTTACAAATTGTATAGCGTATTTGCGCTATCATAAAACAACATCTCGTAAACGCCTTTTCTGTTATTAAGCTGGAACACTTACAGTGCTTTAGAGCGTGCATTTTATTAACCAAACTGTTGATGTAAAACAGTTTTTTAAAAAACAATTATAAAACAATTTTATTATATATATATATATATATATATATA
>MNPL01011828.1:10821-27779 GCA_002081605.1 Tropilaelaps mercedesae
ATTTGGGCAATCACTGCTGCCAATGGACTCAGTTGGTGCAGGACTCGGCCATAACTTGCCGATGGCCACTTCCATATGAACACGGTTAGACCGGCCATTGGGAGTAGGAACAGTGTAGCGACCTATTCGAGCGGAATAGAAGGACCTGGCTGGTTATTTGACGTGCGATGTGAGGACATCGAAACGGATAGAGTCCCTAGACCGTAGTTGTGGAGGGTCTGGGTGTCGAAGCGGCGTTCTCCCGGTTAGGGTCGAATGGTTTCGGTGCTTTGGTATTTTTTTTTCAGGTCGGACGAATCTGCGTGCTCCCCTGTCAGGACACCGGTTCCCTGTCCAACTATGCGCTCCATTGAGCATACAGGGGACGCCTACGCGGTCACATCTACCCGCGGTAACCCCACGGGCTAGACCTCAACGCCGCATTCGGCAGGCGAACAACGCCCTAAGCCGCCGCCGCCGCCGCCGCCACCGCCACCGCCGCCCCCCAAGTCCTCGGCCGACAAAGAGGCGGGACGATACGAGCTTGCATTTGCAATTCCTTCACTTTGATCCACCGCCAGCGCCGTCCAACGCAGTGCAACGACCGCCAACCAGTCGATGTCGTCGTCGGGGATAGGACATAACAGGTACTACTGGCCTACAGCAGGCCATGACGATGAAGGCTGGACGGCCTGCGAATAGATTTCAGGCCGACTTGCACTGCCGAGCACGGCGGAAGCTGCAGAATCATTCAGCAATTCGCGAGCAGCCAGTCCAAATCCCAACGCAGTTACGCTAACATGGCCGACGCTTTTCGTCGGCGTAGGGAAGATGAAAGAGCGCGTCATTTGAATAGCGATGTCACTGAATTTTTCCTCACGCGCCGAAGTGACGGCTTCGAGCGTCTCGTGCGACACTTCCGCATTTCCCGCAGAAGAAGTTGGCGTTTTCAAGCTGAGATGAATCAACGGAATAGGACGAACGACCTATGTCGATGTCCTGCTCAGCGGAGCAGTCGCTGGTGGTGTCCTGAGCAGCGGCGCCTCGATGCGACCGTCAGATATGGTCCGGATCGGCAAATCAGAGCTAAGAATCAACTACTTCAGTGTTCGAACGTTGCTTCGCCGTATGCGTGTGATTCGACACGTGTAGGTGTAAAATGGGGGTGCGAGTATCTAGGGGTACCGTATTTGGGGCGATGTGACGCATGCGGACACAAAAAGGCGAGTCATATGTGGTCCTACTCAGAAATGAGTCGACCCTTGGACGATTCTCAGACCTTTGAAAACGTCCGCTTGTTCCCCTCTGCAAGAAAGTGTCTCACGATGCCAATTATGGTCGGAATTCGCAATCATGGTTCGCTCCGCCGTTGATGGTCAAATCAGCATCGATCAGGATTTTTGGCCATTGCGGACAGAAGGACAATGAAAAGGCACTCGGCTACCAGAGCCGGAATAAGTCGCTTTGGGGCTGAACGACGCCCATCGGGGCCTGTCCATGAGACCACCGTGGAACCCCATACGGAGTCCCATACGGACGCCCGCCCGCCCGTCCGCCCAGTCTTCATTTCTCGGTCGTGGCTCCTGTAGAGGTTCCAGTGTCTAAAAAACGCCGCAATTGCGGAAATCTGCCATCGTCCCCGGCCTCTACCCCGGTCCCCTTCCGCAGCGTGAGAGATGCTCGTCGAAACGACGCACACGACGAAGCAGAAGGAAGGTTCAGCGTCTCTGCGGGACAGCCGCCAGCAGAAGGTGAACGAACACACTCGCTCTGCTTTTTTCGTCGTTGGACTCGCAGCCGAACTAACTGGCCGACATCCCATGGCGCCTTTTATCGAATCTCGCTTCCCGCGTTCCCTTTGACATCGCCAATCCCCCCCCAGACGGCCTCGCTAAGGCAGGTTTCCTATCGGCTGGTTTTGCCACTGGAGCTCTTGACGAGCGACGTCCCCCTGATCTCTTCAATGGCGGCGACATCCGTCGCGCGCCTGAAGACGGTCAGACTCTGAACGAAGCACGTCAAGGCCGCGTCGAAATTAACTGCCAACGGCAACCATGACGCGCCGGACTAGCGAGGGAACGCCACTTACGAGCAAATCAATAGTGACCCCGCCGACGACGGACGATAGTCGACTGTCAGAACTCATGAGCAGACGGAATGGATAAAGCAGTCGAACGAACGTGATCCTAGCGTGAGCGCAGGCCCGATAGCGCAATCAGAAAGTGTCGCTTCTGACGGCAGCGATAGGCAAATAAATGCCTTCTTCTTCAATGGCGCGTCTCGGATGAGTCGCTCGTATAATGACAGACACAGCAACGTAACTGTACCGGGTAAATCGAACAGCTTCACAATGGCGGGACGTCAGTCGGATTTATCGAATGCGAATTCGGACGCCGTCGATGAGAGCGTTCGTCGACACCGCGTGATCACGCTAATCAGTGAATGAATTAAAGTAAATATGAACTAGATGACAATGAATTCAAGTCTGCCTCCGACAAGCGTCGACCCGGCGTCCTCTACTCGAGATGTCGGGCCCGGCAGGAAACTCCGTTCGAACGGGGTCGGACGAGTATTTAGGGACGTTTTCCAGCTGGTATCTGTGCAATAATGAAAAGTCCCAGCTGCGACCCACAGCCACTGTCATGGTCCAGGTAGTTCGTGTGTTTGCCAAACACAAAAAGATGCTACGTGGATCGCAGTTTGCCGACACAGCCGCCCAGGGATAGAAGAGGGGTCTGTCGATGGCGGCTGCAGATGGGGCTCCCCGAGGACCCAGTCTGGCGTTACAATCGGTTATTTCACGTAATTTCCGCGTGTACGGACGCCGACCCTCGAAGCGGCTGACTCCGCGCGCTCTGCACAATTCTCGATTCGCTTTCGACGTTGATTTATTGCGCGAGACAAATCGTACTCATGTGTTTTGCCCCATCGGCTTTCAGTGCGTGCATCGATTTTCTTTTCCGGGTTGCGCCCCCCGGACGCCCATGTGAGGGGCATCCGGATACAGCTGCCGAGTCGGATTCATTTCTCCCATTCGTGCACGATGATGTGGATATGCGTAGACGGTCACGTTTTGCGTGTCGTGTCTAACATGGGTTTGTGGTGGGAATAGAGGGTGGATGGGTGGGCGGAACATGGAGCCTTTGGGTGTGTTGGACGGCAGCGGACGCGATTGTAATAGAATAATTGTCTCTACAAGCTCGAAAACGACGTTTCAGGGCTATAAAGAGATGACAATTTATTAATATTAGTATTCTGATTTTGTTGTTCTCGTTCTTGTTGTTTTTGAAAACCGTTCTCTGGGGTATACGGAGCATGCACCGGAGCGCTCTAAAGTATTCAACGCTAAGTTGAGCCAGGTGTAGTGAAATTTGTTTGCAGTTTTATTTCGCCTAAGCGCCGATGAAACAACGTGGGGGATCGATCTGATTGATGGTAGCTAACGTTTTTGTCGTTGCTCATTAGTGTTTGTGTGTGTGTGTGTGTGTGTGTGTGTGTAGATCTATTCACAGATTGCGCGCAAGCGGACCACTGTAAAGCTGTACCAACAATGTATGTGAACAATTGTTTACAGAAATGCACCTATGCCATGATTAATTAGGGAAATTCTCGTTACTTCAACTTCATCCTCAAAAGACAGCTTTGGCGCTAGCCGATAATCTTGACCTGTACCCAGTGTCCTCAGAAGTACGTCCTCAGAAGTACGTCCTCAGAAGTACGTCCTCAGAAGTACGTCCTCAGAAGACGATGTATACCGCCTAGCACACCGACACAGTCACAAACAGCATCAAGCAAACATCGTAACAGAAGCGTTTGTCGGGGGGACATTGGGACGGATCCAGGAGCTGTATTTGAGACAGAAAACGCCAGGTGTCGTCTTGATTTGGGAAAGTCGAAAACCACACAAGAACTTCGGCCATGCACGCCAGACACGACGAAGAGAACGTACTAGGTTCGTCCAACAAGCGTCATGTGGGGTATCTGTCAGCAGTGTCCGAAGGGGTTCACCGGCGAATGGGGCCAGAGAATGTTAAACAAAGGACACACAAGCTTTTATTATCACAGAATCAAAGCGGACTTCGAACTGCACCCGAAACTATATATTTATATTTATATATATATATAATGTTATATATACAGATGCATTCTCGTCACGGCCAACTATCCGATCAGCACCGTTCGCTACTTACGATTCGTGATGAGTCGTGGCCGCCCTCAATGTCTGAGGCTAGCAGATGTCGGATCTTCTTCGCCAGTGCTCAAGAGTCGGCTGTCGTACAGATCCACGCCGAGTTGCCGAGGTGACATTTTTCACGTTCATGGAGCGTCCATCCGTCACAGACCTCGCCCCTTGTTGCTGACACTACCGCTTAAACTTTGCTCTTCTCATTTAATTCTTAGAGCGAAGCTGCAAAGACAGAATGGCCGTCTGTTTGAATGGGACTGGTCGACGTTCGCTTACGGAGGGTTTCTTTCTTGCCCCTCCGTTTACGCTGAAGTGGTCAGGCCCGTCCAGGGCGACGAAGATCTAGACGGTGAGAGCCTCAAGTTAGGTCTGCAAAAGGAGACAGAGGACGGCCGGGAACCTAAGTAGGATCACAATCTCTCTTCATTCACTGAAGAGCTGCTGCTGCTGTTCTACAAAGCTTTGGTCTTCTAGCTCGCTTGCTCCCGGCTGCTTACTCCAGGCCAACGTGGCCACACTCGTCTACCTTTTCGGTTTTTGGTAGAGACTTCTTTCGGCTGTTTGCCCGCCCACACAACTGAGTCCAACTGTTTTCTACAGCTCCTATTTCGGTCGCTTGTACCTTCCACTATTCTCTCTCGTTTGCTCTCTGCTTGCCCGTCTACTCCATCCATTCTATTGTTCGCGACGTAGTTTTGCCTCTCCCGTAGTGGCCAGAGCGCCGAGGACGCCGTAACCGAGTCGAAAAACGCCGGTCGCAGTGAGCGAGGAAGGAAAAACGGTTGGAACATGCCAAGGCTGCGCCTTTACGGGCGTCTGCCCTTCTCCGGGAGCTACAAACGGAGCTATGAGGTCTGCCTGAGGTCTAATGAAGTAACAAATGGAATTCGTCGCGGTTCATTCAGCTCCCTAACAAGTGCAGCAACCCCGGGTGAGTTTCCCCGCTGTCCATCGCCTCGTTCCACGGGGAGAACGAGGAGGACCAGTCTTAAAGAGAGGTGCCCGGCCGCATGATGAGTGAACCTTTCCAGTGTTCGAAGATGAATCGAGACCGGGTTCTTGTTCGAGGGCCGCACCGCGAAGATCAGGCGAGTGAGAGACTGCTTCGGCTGGGCCTGTCTGGTGAAGCTTGGGCGCACCCCAGACAGATACATTATATATATATATATATATATATATAACTGGAAAAGCAGCGGCGACTCGCGATGCTGTACAGATGACTGTAGATGAGTCCATAAATTGGGCCACCTGAATTTGCCGGGTTTTGAATCGTTTCAGCTGTGTGAATTGGGGTGGGGGCATTCTCGTGCATCATGAGTGCCTACCAACCTTTGGGTGGCTATGCGTGTACCACGCGCGTTGTCTAACACTATTTTGACGTGTTTAATGCATGGAAGCAACTAGAAGCGCTTAGGTCCAGAGAAGCTATCACTCAGCTCTGTTTTCTTCTAGGGCGTCATTGAAACGGTCCGATGGGGCATTTTGTTGCTATTGAGCATCTTCACAAGGCGCTTTTGATAGCCGCACCAACGAGCCCTTAAAAACCCGAGGCATCAAGGGATATCAACATTTTCGTTCTGGCCTCACTTTCTGTTATAGAGAATTCCCCTGATAACTATTCTAACGAATATCACTTATGTCTGTCAGAATGCGGTACTGCCACCGGAGATGAGCTTCCCCTTCTCGAAGCTTCCCGAAGCCGTTGGCTGACTTGGCCCCCTTTGAGGGGTCCGTATAAACGCGCCCGTGTCCCGCCTATCGCAGCGATATGCTGTGGTGATCAAACTTGTTATTGACGGTTGGATTTGCAATCAAGTCGTCTTGAGTCGTCTTGAGTGAGAAACCCTGTTTTTGCGATTGTTTTTTGGTCATCCGCAGTTCTTCTCACTTCACTGTTCTGTGACAGGTGCTATGGGGAATGTTAAATTTGACCAACAGACTCTCCATCGCTCGAAAGACTTTCACGACCATCCGAATTCGTTCGGCAGTTCGAGGTCCTGCTCTGAGGTGTCTTGTTTGGCATTCCTCAAGGTAAACATTTCCAGGACGGAAACAGTGGCATCAATATCTCACCAGTATTCTCTGAAAAGGCGTCTCTGCTCACTGTTGTGGGGGTCATTTTCGTGCGATGAGCTTCGCACACATGAAGTTGCGCACCGATGTGGACTGACAGAAACAAAAACTTAATGATAACGCGTTAACTCGTGTACAGATCATAATGTTCTTGCTTGTAACTTCATTTTTGCGCATTAGCATTGAACACGCGCGACAGCTGTTCGTACTCTTTTTTTTTCGTTTTTGTAGAGATAGATGGGAACACCCGACCGCGCGACGGCACCAAGCACAGTTGTTTGTCTACGTCAACTGGACGCGAGGCGAAGGCTAAAAACGCGCTAAATGAACGAGTGGTTGGTGCCACTCGTCGACAAGATCGTATTTGTGTGCGGCGAGCGGTTTCGAATTTATAGCCGAATTTCAACGTCAGGAAATTTTGAAAATATTACCCCCGGTAAACGTCACAAAACGACGCGAGCGCTAATGCTTTGAACCTAGGAGTATCCAAAATATGAATCGTACGAAACCTGCTTATCCAAATTTTCACCAGCACGGACATGACGAATCAGGAAAGTCCAATGAGACAGCAGCAGCAGCAGGCGAACTGTATAACCACTAAATTAGTAAGCCCTTCTATTTTGGCCTTGTTTCAGTAAGCGATTTTCGAGTCACGTTACTTTTTCGACATCTACCCCTCGCAATTTACCCGAACAGGCAGGTTGAACCTGTTTCTTTCACGCAGGACAAAGCCCGTCTGAGCTACAGTGATTTTTTCAGCTTCCATTCGTTTTCCAGGATGAAAAAGACGACGGGTCGAAGTGAAACCCACAGTATCCAGGAAAAGCTTCGTAAGTAGATTCGGCACACGATCCTGTCTTCGTGCGGTCCTCTACACCGCTCCCTGTTTTCCATTTTCATCGTGACCGCTACCACTGAAAGTTGTATGGGCAACGGAACAGCCAATGTGGATGCTGCTCTTTAGGTGTACCCGGGGCTCACGTCCTGGACTGAACGCCAGACTATCCTGCGCCCCGCCAAGAACCTCGCCGGTTCAGGCCGAGTCGATCCGGGTGAGCCAGCAAACGTGGTCAGCGAGTGCAACGACGGCGACCACCACTGCTGGCCCTGAACGAACCAGAAAGAATAAGACGGCACACAAATGCACAAATGGAGCTGCGAAGAATCCGAAAAACGGCCCCGTCCCTCTGCGCCCAACGCGATCCACCTTTATTTTGTGTCCGTTATTCCGTCTGTGTGTGTGCGCGCCACTGCGCAGCTTCGCCTTTGCAGACGAGCCTCCCTGGTCCTTATTCGACTATCTGCCGTCTACCCAGCAACCTCTGAATCTCCACTTTTTTCCAGCCGTCATTTGTACCCGTATGGTTCCCTTCTCTCTCGTGCGCGCGCGCGCGCGCGCGGTCTCCGCCCCTCCTGTGGGTGTATTTGTTCCGTTACTTCAGTTTTTCTCCGGCCTTCGTATGCCAGTGAACTTTTCATTGTCGTTCGCCTGCTTCTTCATCGTGTTCTCCGCCACCGCCATCGGCCGCTCTTGGTCGTTGTCGTCGCTGCTGTGGCCCTCGGGGACGTTGTTTGCTTGACGTGGTTGGCCCCTGTACGTGTGTCAATGTCGAGGCCTCTCTTTATTCAGGATCTGTTTCGTGATGCGAATTCGTTAGAGGAATCTCGGATGATCGGGTGATCGGGGGGCGTTCCGCGCGGTTGTGGTCGCCGCTGGAATTCTTGAGAGAACTTGAAAGACAGCGACGGCGTTCAGTATACACGACTTCAAATGGGGATCAGGGCACCTCCGTTTGAGACGAAGGGGAGGTTCGCTTAGGAGGAGCGAAATCGGCCAAAATCTTCAGCGGGGAAGGGTGGGGGAGCAGGATAAAGAGCAGGACACGAATTCAGAAGCAAGCCGTACCTCGTGCTTTTTCTCGATTGTTTCGGTCTAGTTCGTTTAGCTCTTTTACTTCTTGCTCTCAGCCATAGAATTGGTGAGACTCGTTAGTTCTTCGGCGAGACGAAAAAGGAAGGTCGACGCTGCCAGAAAAAACGCAGACCCGAAGATCGCTAAACTCTCGGCCTAGCCTTGCGGCCTTAGACAATGAAGTCGACGAGACCGATCTCTCTGTTAGGCGACTCCATCGCGGCGGCGGCGGCGTCGTTTCAACGACTCGTCAATGCGCGCGCCCACTGCGTTCCGAGGTTTCCCGTTAACCGTGCGGAAGGAAACTGAAGGCACCTCCTACCTATATCACCTTCCTTGTCCTCGACGATCGTGTGCGTACGACGTTAACATGTGGCTGAAGGAACATGGCGCGCGATAACGACCCATTCTCTGGAATAATGGCTCTGGAGGGTCTCCAGGGGCAAAGGCACATTGAGGGAAAGAAGTCCTACGCAAGGCCACATGCAAACGAGTTAAAGGGTGCCTTCTGAGGTGAGGGCGTAGTCGGGTCCCCAAAAAATGACATTGGCTTTTGAGCAGTTTTAGGGCATCCGTGGACCACGCTCCGATGAGCAAGTCGCTCCTCGAACAACATCGCTTGACAACTCACGCTTGACAGGTGACAAGCGTCAGTTGTTGCGAAAAATACGAGAACAATAGGAATGTGTAACGAAAGTGAGAGTTTTTCAACGAAGAACCATTAAAAAGCCGATGACGCCGTCCATCGTTGGCGACCTATTTTATCTCATTCGTTCGAATGAACGAATAACGAAAAGTGCGTTTAACCTGTCCACAACTACAAAACTGAAATGCATCTGAAAATCGCTCGTAGGTCCACAACGAGGACAGTTCAACTCATTGAACGCATTGTCTACATTGAACGGACACAGCAGCTATGATTGTTATGTAACACAATGCCAATGCCACCACAGCTGCATATTCTAGCGTGAGTGCACCCGCAGACAAACGAGCACCATCAACAGCAATCCAAATATTAGCCCGGTATAGAGCGCACTAGAGCGGTATATATAGTGCTACAGAGCGCTATAGAGCGCGCTAGAGCGGTACAGAGCGCTATAGAGCGGTATATATATAGTGCTACAGAGCGCTATAGAGCGCGCCAGAGCGGTACAGAGCGCTATAGAGCGGTATATATAGTGCTACAGAGCGCTATAGAGCACGCTAGAGCGCGCTAGAGCGGTACAGAGCGCTATAGAGCGCGCTAGAGCTGTACAGAGCGCGCTAGAGCGGTACAGAGCGCTATAGAGCGGTATATATAGTGCTACAGAGCGGTATAGAGCGCGCTAGAGCGTTACAGAGCGCTATAGAGCGGTATATATATAGTGGTACAGAGCGGTATAGAGCGCGCTAGAGCGGTACAGAGCGCTATAGAGCGGTATATATATAGTGCTACAGAGCGGTATAGAGCGCGCTAGAGCGGTACAGAGCAGTATGTATAGTGCTACAGAGCGGTATAGAGCGCGCTACGTGGACGGATATTTGTAGAAAACCAAATAAGCAAGCGATCTCTATTCTACGGCTATTCTATCTAGACATGGTCCTACTTTTTAGGCCACAGGGGCAGCGCTTCTCGACATGAAATCGAACCGATTCCGCGAGAAAGCAAGAGAAACACAAGAATATGATATTTTGTTTAGCGCGCAGGTGTTACTCGGCATGCGGATTTAGTAGCTTGTGGCGCGTGACGAGTAGATACGCTATAGGCCCTCGGCGGGGGGCGGGCCTGTAAGAACCTCATAGACCAACAGAGGTTATAGTTTCTATCTAGTTATCAACACTTTCGCCCGGTAGTTAGGTAGTTTTTGGCCGGGGGTGAGCGACACGCGTACCGACCAGTCCGAACATCGGTGGCTCTAAGCGCCAGCGATGTACTCCTAATTGTGCCGCAAAGTAGAATTTTACTAACTGCCACTTACGCCGAGGGCTGCTCTGTAATATCGGCCACTGCATGATAATAGAGCTACGTGAATGTACGACGCATACGTGTCGGACAGGTAAGGGAAACTATGAAACGGCGGCATTAGCCTATACGTGTTTTGAGCCAATGAGCCTTCTGGGGGCTTTTTTGAACCGGCCGGCAAGGAGGTGTATTAATAGGAAGGTAAACACATACCGGGGAGAAATGAGGTACGTGTGCTCCCTTCTAGGTCCACATGCGGTAGCTATAGAGGCCATTTCTTACTCTGGTTCGTTATATCCTTTTGACGTCCGCCGATATGCCCAAGGAATTTTCCAACAGCATTAATAAATAAACTAACGAAAGCTACAGTACATATTCAATATAATGTGTCGATATTTTACGGATAGCACCTTTCCCTTCTCTCGCTCTCACTCCCATATCTCACGTCTTCTCGATTATGGTCTGAGTGGTTGATCAGACTATTTGAGCCGCTATCAAAAAGCGAACTAAGACCTGTCATTGTCTGTGGCAAGACTAAACGATTCCTCTCTCTCTATCTCTCTCTCTGTTGTTCTTATTTTTCGTTCTTGTTATTTCTATTACACCTATACAACACTACGCACTGGTAGAAAGGGAATGAGGAAGAGGAGGAGGAAGGGGCATAGCACTGTTATTACAACTAAGACCTGCAACGAGAACGTAGGGATTCACAAAGATGACTACTGCGTGTCGGGCAAGTGTGGTACTTGCACACGTTTACGTGATCGTTTGTGCTCCATTGGCACGCAATGCTCTGGACTCCTTCGGATGACGTGGCCCACTGACGGACTCTTCTTCCAAGTGATCGCGCTACCACTTATGCTAATACGATTTGAAGAGGTTCGTTTCACTTGTAGCATTTACTGGAAACGGTCCTACGGGCAAGTGGTCTTTCGGCCTGAGTGCGTCTGCCGAAAAGGCGTTCTGCTCAACGATAGCAGTGGATGAGGCGGTGGCTCCTCGGGGATCTCTGCTCGATTTTCGATCTCCTGGATCACGCAATCTTCGCTCAATATATGCGCATATACACACTCTGACAAGCCTACAAATTGGATAAGGTGTGCTTATGTGTGAGAAAGAGAGAGATATAGAAGGGGGAGAAAAAAGAGAGCGCAGGTGAGAGGGACGAACAGGGGAGAGCTATAACGCCTGATGTCTTGCTTTTTTGCGGGGTTAGCAAGCAGGCATGATAGTAGCAGAACTGAAAATAAATCAGAAAAACGCGCCCTTGACAGACGCTGTAAGGAGCAGCATTCATTGTCGCTGGCATCTATTAATAAAGCTATGACATTTTTACAGAGGCCACCGCTCGACTTGAGTGCTTTAATGTCGATGAACGTTCGAATGCCTATACAAGTGTGCCGGGATTGGACGTTAATTTTGGAGGCTTAATTCACTTTAATAGGGTTAATTCACTTTAATGATGTATTGGTCAGTCCGACTGTGCAGTTCGGCTGGTATGTAAGCTGACGCTCGTTCGTCAGCGAGGGTTCGTGGGCGTGCTGAGGACACGCTGGGAGCACACCCTTCAGAAAAAATACCCACATATAGACGGCTGCTGCATTTAGATGCTACAATATCAATTCACATATGCAATAAGCAAGATATCCCCTTATGATGCAGCTTTATGCCGATTGTTCTGTTTCGGCTATGAGTACAGGCAGCACCTTTGTTGACGGGTCGACTTGGCATGTTACGCCTTTGCGAATATCAGCAGACAATACCAATTCGCCGCCCTGATCATCGCCGCAGCCAATCGCCAAAGATTATGGCAATGTGATCGTGCTATATCGATTGTGAATTATCGTGGGTTTCCTGGCAATGCCGCTGGCGTTTTGGCATACGGAAATAAATATCGACGCTTCATACGCTTGACCTGCAGTTGAAGCAAGCGCCAATTCTTCGAAAGTTGACATTTCGAGTACGAAAAGCGTTTGACAGCTAAACAACGCCACCAAAACGGATTGTGTTCGGTTAACTTCACAGAGCGGGTTCGTCATAATTCGCATACAATGCAAAGAATACGTTATTCATTGTTCGATGTAATTGTCAAATATTTTTTTTTATGAGGAAACAATGTGTCCGCAGTTGGCATGGGACTTTCCGTTGTGTGTTTTTTTTTTAATTGATGAAAACATCTGCCGGGTAGGTTACGCCATATAGACGAAATCCTGCTATTCCGACGGTTTCGACAAAAGCCTGACCCAAGAACGGGTCAGCTAAAATTGCCTTAATAGTGAGTGAATATGTTGGACTGATCCACATCGTTAGCGATGCCACTAAATCGCAGATTGAATTACTAATCGAGTACAAGCTAACGAGCCTACGAGTATCTCGTTGTTCTACATAAAAATACCTTTAGGACTTACGCAATACACATACATAGGTAGCTTAGATTTAGAAAAATCGAAAGCGCGCGTTATCACGCACGACCTGTCCGGTGCTCGAGTCGAATGTGCCCGGGTCGGGTGTGCACCTCCCCGCGTCCCTATGGGTTTACCTTGACTGCTTAGTAGAACAGCTGCTGTGGTCATTTGACCTCGGGCTATGCCTACCGTTGAGTTCGCAATTCATAGGACGCATATTCAGGGAGTTTGTCTGTATCAGATTCGCTTGAGAACGAACAACGTCCGCGTCCCGTATTGAGACGCTTATAAAAAACATTCTATTGTGTTGCTGCTATCGGAGTGTCTGTTTTCCGGCGCTTTGCAGCCACCGAGCGTTGTTGTTTTGCAATCCTGCGTCGTGGGCGACACACGCTACGCTTAAGCCCAAAATAGAACCTGAACAAATTCTTTTGACCCTCTTAAGTAGCCTTTAGTATTCTTTTAAGGCGTTTTTGCAAACATTGTCCAACTCCTTTTCCTTCAATTTGTCCTTTATCACGCGTTCGACATCTGCGGGTCGAGTGGGCCCGCAAGTGGCTACTTCTGGCGGCTCGTAACGATGTTCATAACGGAGTTTGCGAAACAACAGCATAAACATGAACCTCAACATGCCTTGTTTGGTTGCTCAATGGCTTCAAAGCTTTACTTACGTGGCCGGTGCATGGCGACCCTTCCTGTCGTGAGCTCGGAAGCGGTTTCAATATATCTGAATGACATGTGTCGATACTCTGTTGGAGTGCGTTTATCATGTTTGAGACATGAGAGCATAACATCCGACATGACCCTACTCGGGCCAAGTGCTGTTTCGCTTGCTTCGGAACTCCCTCAAAGAATTCGGAACATCCGCCCATACAGTTGTGCCCTGTTCTCAGTGGTTCCGAACAAGTTGTGGTGCCAATTCAATGGAGCTTCAATATTCATGTATATTTATCAATGCTGTTTTTTCAATGCGCTTCGATACGGACCTTCATTGTGTCTTCCGTACGAGCTTTGTAAATTCATTGCTTACCCAATGGTTTCTCTAAGCTTGTTTCGTATGGGAAAAAAACTATTATCATGAACCGCTGTCATTAGCTATGCGATTGGAAATCTCCGAAGCCGTGATTTTATGTATAGATTGTTATAACTTTCAGAATTTTTCAAATCATAAAACTTCGCTTTTTCAGTCACCACGAACCTCAAATATGTTCGATCAGTCTTATTCTAGCAATGACAAAATCAAAATACCAGCGTTCATAGACTATTCATGGGGAAAGAAAAAGAAATTGATAGTGCGACGTCAGCATCGTAGATTGGTCGCAATAGCTATAACTTTTTCCACGTGCCAAATGTTTTGGTATTTTTCATAAAAGGACTACGACGAAGATGTAAAGCATGGAAGAAAAACATAAATGAACTATACAGTGGGTAAGCCTTTCGAGCTAGTTTATAAAGCGAACATTGCAGATGTGGTTTTCTTAGTTCGCACTCGCCGGTCTAATATCATTGTGTTTCCCACAGCTTTATCGCCTATTCGTGTCCACACTGAAGAGACGTTTTCCCTTTTACAGGTACTTTTTTCGATTTCATCTACAGCATGATTTTGTTACCAGTGCGCTTTCGTCTCCAATCGCACGGTGTCATTAAATATTGCTGAACGCGCTTGTGCATGCACAAATAGCTACTCGGAGCTAGAAAATTCTTACGAAGAGCTTCCGTTATGGCTAAGTCCTACGTAAGCTGCTGTGCAGAAATTAGCAAGGATGTCTAGAGACCTTCATTCAAATATCCTATGTTTGCAAGTGTGCTTTCTGGAATCGTTTTTCCTTCAGGATGTCCTGAAGGATACTAGCCTCGTTGTCGGATCCTGATTGCCACTGTCATGTCATGGCCTGGGGCTCTATAGCAAATAGCCGTGTTTGTCCTCACGGATGGCTCATAGGATGTGTAACTCGTTTGGAGAAGGTCAGCCTCGCGTCGTATCGAGTTCAAGTTTGATGATGGCAGCGATTTCACTGTCAACTGGGTCGCCACAGAACGCCCGGTTAGGTCTTTTGCATTTTCACGATCTTACCAAACGCCCCTAACGTTCTGCACCTAGGTTCCAGCCTCCCTGGATCAGACGTCAACGTCATAGCCCAGGTTCTCCTGGACGTTCCCCATTGGGAAGTCGTTCGCACCGTTCCGTCAGCTGTGACTCGCTAATACCGCTATCCAAAGTATTTCATTTTTTTCTTGACTCATCGTCGACTTCTGTTCGACGGGCCGGCTTCGCATTGTGATAGCTCCCCTGACTGAACCGTTTGAGCTGAAGGGGTTTGAAATCTGAATGGCCGCACCTTTTCATTGAGGCCAACGGTGGAACGGCTCAACGCATATTATAAGAAAGATACAGCGCAGACAACGAATGTGCTACTCGAATATCCCCGGCTAAAAAAAATTAATACGGAGATTTAAGGCAAAATGTGTAGGAGGTTAGTGCGAGATCATTTCGCTTCGGAGCGAAGCAGAAGATAGCCACCTGCAACAACCCGACAGCTCGACAGGTGACAGCTCGCAGCAATGAAGGACACCCAGACTAATTGCAAATTTCGAGGTCGTTGCCGTATTGATTATTATGATTGTTATAGCTGTAGCAACAGCCAGCCCCCACATGCAACGCAAGCTCTCGTCATAAACTATTTCAGATTTGATGAATGGCAGACGTCTATGAAATTATTCGCCAGACGGAAACGGGAGGCTAGCCTAGTGGTAATATATTCCATTCAGTTGAGTTCTAAAGAGATTATATTAGACTTTTGGTGCTTGGTTGTATGACAATCGGCTGGCCGCAAGCGAGAGTGAAATGCGATTGTATCTCACTTCACCAAAAGTCCACGATCCACTGTGAATTTGTCGTAGCTGGTTATCAGATATCAGCCGGCTGTTATGACGTAAATGCTTTCTAACAATAGACCGCACATTGTATCCTGTTTATAGCTGCTAAGAGGAGGTCGGGACATTTCAGAAATTCTCTACACCGTCGTAAGGGGACGCCCCGCCTGGCGTAGCAGTTGACCCGATTCAATGGAACGGCCATTAGGTCTGTGGGTGGTAAGACACCTAAATAGAGACATAGCACACAGAAAAAACACAAAAAACGAACGTAATTGTCGGAAGCAAAAATCAAGGGTGTAATTTATGGTATTGGTTTGCCCCTTCATTCTGTCCCGGGCTTGACGCTCTTGCCTGGGGACGCGAAAAAAAAAAAACGCGACGGGGCTTCGGTCACTTTTCTGAGCCCAGGGTTTCGCCTATGATTTATGAGGATGCGACAGCGCACGCCAACACCACTGCACTTCTCATAGATCAAGCTGTCAAGGTGATTAAGCTTAACCAATTCAACGGCGGAACAGCCTTTTGGAGAGTCTGGTAGCCTCTGCGTGAGCAGCGGTGAACACGCCTGCACCCCTTGCCGGTGAGAAAAGAAACGCGAAGCATAAGCAAACCATAAGCCGAACGCCTGCTTCCTGAAGAAACACTGGGTCCCATGGCCTTTAGTACCCTTCCTGGGTGTCCTTAAGCCAAGAATTAAGTTATCTTGACAGTAAAAAAAAGGCGTTGATAACGTCTGGTAAATGACGTTATCACGCCATACTTTTTCTAGGCATGAAGTCAAGGAGTATCCGGGAGTGAAAAAAATTGTTGAGGAGTTCCAGATTACAGAGCAACTTTTTCTACCCATCCGTGCTCTTCATACGATGATGATACGTCGTCGCGTGTTTCTGGGAAAAAAGCTTTTCATGAGAATCCCAAAGACAAATAGATACATACGAATAGAGCTAAATGGAATTAGCACTTCACAGCCCCCTATATGAACTATTAGTGTTATACTTTCCAGGCACATTTCGTTCTACGGAGTCTCGCCAAATCGCTACTACAGTTATTATCTCAATAAGACATTTAACGAACGGTTTCGTTCAGTTGCTACACCAGTTACAGCGCCTGAGTAGGATTTTGTAGCTAATATCATTGAGTGCACAAGGCATTGTTTGGCTGAAAAGGCACAACTACAAATATACAGTTTTTGTTCGCTTTAACTACGCCATTTCAAATCAGTCTCGTTAACGAGCACTTTTTAGAGGCGCACACTTTTTTGTGTTTCATTGCTCAAAGCTTTGATTATCGAGGTTCTTCTGTTGGACTCCTTGAGCCGTTTGCTACCTAGCACTACCTTCAACGAAGTGTTAACAAGAGAACACGAATGAAAACAACAAATATGTCAAATAGTTTGTACGACACGTAGCGATCATCTTTTATTTAGCATCATATTGTATGTATATATGTACACATTTAGCATAATAATTGTGATAATAATAGTTGTTATAATAATAATAATAATAGTATTTTATTTATGTTTTCAAATTTCTTATTGAATCATACGTGATTTTTGTTTATATATATATATATATATATATATAT
>MNPL01011829.1:1828-15166 GCA_002081605.1 Tropilaelaps mercedesae
ATCCGTCTTACGAGGTAATGCAAAAACTGCTACCGTGGACGTTAAATGTTGGCTGATGGTCAGCTTTAAAAAAATAAAAAGATTTCGACCTGAAGCAGGATTTTTTCGAGCCAATGGCGTTTGCCTTCCTTAAGCAAGTGCTCTTATTCTTCTTTTCATGCAAAACAGTAAGTCCGGACGACTTTTTATTACGATACGACCGGAAGCATCATTTTGTGATTTAAAATGTGTATGGTTGAACTCACTATGAAAGACGTCAGTTGGTCGATAATGATACTTGTGACACCATAATGACACACATAACCTGGAATATCTATCCTCTTAAAAAGTTTTGCTCTATTATAGAACAAGGGCCCTTTTCAGCAAACAATACATTCTTAGGTACGTTATTCCGTTTTGTGCAGAATGGTCTATGCTATTCATTTGACGTAAAGTATAAAATCGTCACTCGTTCAATAGAATCGTAGAAAATATAGAAAATAACTAAAATATAAATACACAGTAGCAGACAATCTGTCGCAGACGCTAGTGTAGCAGACGATGGCGCAGCAGACGAATTTCAATGGCCTTTTCTTCAAGGCTACCATCAGTCAATATTTACGTTCCGCGGTACCGCTCTGTACATTAACATGTATGAGGTCCATCTTACGAAGCACTGCGAAGCATAACTGGGACATCACATGTTGACTGATGCTCAGATCTGAGTAACCGCTTGGGCTTCACCTTCGTTCAAGTATTAACCTCGCAGTTTGCTGCGTTGCGGCCTTGGCAGCACATGGATTATTTTCATCAACAGACTTGTACCCCCATTGGGACCTAACCTTCAATCTTTACTTTGGACTTGTAAGAATACTTCGCATTCGGTCGATAATAAGTTACGTTGAGACTCTACCTCTTTTTAGCTTAGAACGGCTGCCGTATTACTTCAGGTGTTCTACGTACAAAAAGCACGCAATGCTCACTCATTTCTGCTCACTTATCCTATGAAAGGTCGAAGATTTTAGACAAGTGGTCTTCTATATCGATACCTGTCTTTCCTATAAAAAAGGCTATTTTACACTAATGACACCCAAACAGAACAAAATAAACCAATGAGTTTACTACTGAACTGGCTAACTAGCAACAGAACGTAGAACCGTTCTCCATTCAGTGGACAATAAACTATTGCTAGAAACCTCTCACTACAATATTTCTAGTATACCGAACCCCGCCTAATTAAAATAGTCTCTTTGGCGTAAACCTACTTTTTTTGAAGGCAAGAACACATCCTCGCCTTGTGCGCTTTTCGCATCTCCACCATTAAGAGGCATACATGCGCTGCTTTCCAAGTAGCCGAACATACACCTAACCAATTACGATTCAGCCGATTTACTAGTCAAGTATACGATTTAGCGGATTTACTAATCAAGTTGTCGCGTCGTTCATACACCCGATTTTCGATTTCATCCATATCATCGTGGATAACGTCATTCTGATCATCAAAACGGCTAGAGTAGAACAGTTTTCGTTTTACGTAGTAGTAAGTCTACGTCAACACCTTTGTGTATGGTTTGTGGCAAAACTCTGTAATCGCAAAGTTGCAAAATTAAAAAAGTCAAATACTTTTCAAAAGAATATTCTAATAAAACGAGAAACTTGAAACACAATCTGTATCTCAAGCTTTAGTTGCTTACAAGGCGGTGTGTAGACCCCTGTCGAGCCTCAAGCTTCTTTTTTTCGATATTGTTCTAAACTTTGCCGTACAGCAAACCCATCGATCTAATCACTAAACCGAACCGCATACGCCCATTATGTTTGTCCTATTACGGACTCTCCGCTACTTAAATCTGTCTATATATTGATAATTATGCTTCAAGTAACAATAATAAGATGAAAATAACTTATACCTTTTCTAAGCATAGACAAAATGTTAACCGTATTTGAACGTTCTGCGCATAGCCCGCAATTGAAGAGTAACGGTATGCATCACTAACCGTAAGCCAATAAGTATTTGTTAGAACAATGACGTACCTAATTTGGCAAGATTACTACATTAACTTATAAGAAATAATCAGCATTATTACGACATACAGACTAGATTTGAGCTTCAACGGTAATCATCTTTTACTACGTTCCATTGTTCAATATTCCATATTCAATTGTTTATAGAAAATTTGGAATAACACCAAGACATGTGAAACATTATAGAGGTCAACGCTACCAACGTAGTAAGTAGTGACTTCAATTTCTGGAGCCGCCGGTCAACGGCTCCCTTTGTTGCAGACCAATCTGTTCCCGACCTCGATTTTATGGCGTCATCTCTAAAAGCTAGAATTCTCCGAAGCTCTTCTGTGGTGCACCCATCAGAAGTACTCCGACTATCGAGAACCAAGTTTGTCAATTTTTCTAATTTGGTATGCTTGAAGCTACCACTGTCAACGTAGACCATACAAGTCCTTCAAAGATATGACCTCGAAAATCTACACTATGGTAACTCGAACTGCAAGAAAGGGGGCTCCTCATGAGGATATTGATTACTCTTCCAAGCAGAAATATTAGAAGAATGATAGGCAAAATGCTGATCCTAGTTTTCAAATGTCCCGTGGTAGCCTGTGGTAATGCCGAAGCAAACTCCATATTGGATGGCAGGGATATATACTTATTTGAAGATTTCGAAGTCACTGTTTTACCAAAGCTACATGACACGCTAATTTTTCTCTAATTTTGTAGGCATTTAATTACCTTTAAACGCTAACAAGCTTCCAAGCGAATTCGCGTGGCCTTGATTTTAGCTCTTTTCGACGAAATAATCTGCCCCGAGTGAACGGCTTAGTCGTGGGAGGATTTTGCGTAATTTCGAATTCACGAAGCGAAAGGTTGGTACACAGTAAAGCCAATTTGTATCAACTAACAACGAAATAACAGGATATCTCCCGGCAGTCGGAGCAAAAAAGTCGTTACAAGCTAAGCGCAAGCTTATAGTCGTTGATGTAGTATGATGCAGTCGATGTAAGTTGGGCGAATTTTTGTTTCAATATAGTGCTTGATATAAATTGAATAACAATAAATCAACGAGAATGGTGGCTGTCTATGGTTCATAACCATAGGTATTGCACTTTTCCCGTGGGGATCAAAATAGTGCCAAAAGCTGTCGTATAAAAAGTCGGTTAAACGCTTTCAAAGCAAGCATGAACTCAGTAGACTGATTAAATAGTACGTAAATATGTTTGAATGTTGATGAATGTTTTTCGGTGGGCCTCCACTACCCCGACCTTGAATGAAGTGTTTTCAACCCCAATAAAGACGATCTTAATATACAAGGGACCCTTCTGGCTTCTGTTCGACTACATTGATTTATTTAAGCCATGAATTCGTAGGGGATCGGGGTGACGAGTTGGATCGCCTGTTTGGCGCGCACGACGTGCTGCGTACGGGGCTGCCCAACCTGACGCTTGATGCAGACCTTCTTGCCGGCCTTCTTATATTCCTGACGAAGAAGATCGTTCTTTTTGACACGCTCAAGGAAGTCCTTGCCTGAAATAAGAAAACGTACCGGACCAATCAATAACAAAACAAAAATATAGAAGTAGATGTGTCATTATAGTTGTCCACCTTCTTTCGGATATTCAGACACTTACGGCAGTTGGAGGGTTTAACGTGCTCAATCCGCACGTAGATTCTCTTAGGAATAATGCGGGCTCGAACTCGCTTGTTGACGATGACTCCGAGCGCGCGATGCGAAACGTTGAACACGCGACCTGTTCGACCGTGGTACGACTTATGGGGCATTCCACCCTGGAAAGCTCCGTTGCCCTAGGCAACCCCAAAAAAAAACAATTTATATGCATAAGCGCGTGAGCAAATGCAGGAAACCGTTTTGGGTCAGCACTGCTTTCAATGTAAACCAAATTAAACTTACGCATAGCGTTTGTTGTACCTGGAAACGTGAAACTTAACGATCTATTTGTTTACCGAAGTATATACGCAGATTAAGTTAAGGACACTCCGCAGGCCTATGACAAAAGAAGTTTTCAATGCTTGCGTGCCTTGCAGTCCTAATGATTGAGATTGTAGCTAGCACGCCCAGTAGCACGCGTTAAGCGAGGCATGTTTTTTTTCACGTACCATAGGAAAACAAGAATTTCACCCCCTTTCGTAAAGCAAGACTCGGTTTATCTTAGCCACAACGATTGTTTTATCAAGCGCGGCGTGCAATTTTACCTTGATGTCAACGAAATCGCCACGCTTGTACACACGTAAGTACGTCGACAGGTGTTCCACTCCGCGTTTTCTGAAATCCCGCGCGAACATATACCGCGTTCCGCGGCGGTATCCCTTGGTATTCACCATCTTGAAGCCTTACGACTCTGCAATCAATACATGCAACAGCACAGCACGAACATGTGAATTAAAGAAGCAACACTATCAGAAAGCCACACTTGCTCACTGGCCATGGCTCCAACCAAACGACACTTCACAGCATATCGTTTGTATCTCTCCTCCACACGGTAATATACTTAAACTTATTGGTTAGCTTGTACCTACTATGAAACCATTATGATAGATAGATAACAAGCACTGCCGGCAACGTGGTTTTTACCGAAAATTGAACCGTCAACAACTGTCGAACCTACGGCACAGATAGCAAAGCATGCGGCAAACTGTATCAAATTTGGGTCGATGTATACAAAGACTTCGTTGGAACAATTATTTTTTCAAGTGAAATTTTATTAAAATCGCCACAGGTAAATCCATACCAGCGTCGTGGTCATACAAGAAAAGAAGGAGAACAGTTTGAACTGATTGGTCAGTGGTTTCGGTACAAATGCGGCTGGCATAACAAGGAGGTCTTAAGAGCCGAATACTTGGATGGAATAGAAGGATTAAATCTAATTAAACATAAACTGGATAGATTTTTGCTTGCATCTATTTGCAAGCTTTTATGCCTCAGTAACCGGGTGACGCTGCCCATGGGTATGGCAGCGATTTCTAAATCTATACATCAGCGTCACACTATAATACGCGAAAAAAAATTAGTTGAAAATTCGGCTTGAACGTGAAAAAGAGCAACGACTTTATGGCTTGAACAGGCAACCCTAATTAACTACCTGTAGACATTATATTAATTGTAGAATTAGAAGCAAGATTGGTTTTTTTGGAGCGACATTTTAAATCTCTTGATAACATTATGCTGGCAATGGTTGAATATATCAATTACCTTTCTGATCGGTCTTAGATATATGTGAAGCCAATCACTTCATCACTGTGCGTTCATATATATCCAGACGAATATATGGATATTTATATAAACTGATCTAATTTTTCAAAATATTTAAAAAACGTGCAAGACTTAAATTATAGAAAGTGCTATTTTATGTGAGCCAAGGCTCTGCCGATATTTAAATGCACCCGCGCATCAAACTGACCACTAGGTGGCGCTTCACGCGGAAGTACTTATTTTCATCAAAGCGAGCCACATGGTCCTTTATTGATTGGCAGCTGGGGTTTGAGCATGGTGATGTCGGTAAGTTGAATCTTTAGAGATAGTATAGTGCGGTTGTAATATACGCAGCCGTAAAGCACATAGAAGTATTAGCATGTTTGCTACTTGATATTTGTTCATGCGAACTGTGCTCTGATGTATCGGACATGCTACACATACGTGAAGCAGTCTAACGGAGAATTTCCGCGCATATTTTTAATGAATTCGCAAATTGTTACCCATTTCGAATTTTCAGATACAGATCAACGCTGCTCACGCATTATACGGGTTTTTATTCCTACCAACTATGTTTAGCATAATCAAGCGCTTCTCGCAGGTAAGTTTGGCGATTCCGACACATACTAGGCTATTCTAACCGCAATTACAACACTAATATGATGATTTTTCGCAAAAATGGTTTCGCAAAAAATTAATGAACCTTCATGATTTTACACTTGGCTGTCTGAAAGTTACTTGTTTCTAAAACTATGGATATTTCATCTCCATGGTTATCGCCATATTCACCTGCTTTCTTTATCGGGTTACAGAGAGCGGTTGCTGTCTTTGGACCGCGTGCTTGCTTTCATGATACAACCGACGTGATTAAATGGTGAGTTGGCCAGCTAATGCTGTAATATGGTTTTTATATGATGACAATTTTTATCTTGACCCAATCCGTGAGAGGAAACTGATTTAATGAGCCTGATAGAGCAACACTGCAAGTAACACGTACCACATAATCCTAGATAATTAAGTCTGACCTCTCCAATTGCATGCATTTTCAGATGGCTTACCATCGATCTTATGGTGCCACTTACCGTTCGCATAGTAGGTAAGCTTCTACCTTTTCGCACTTAGAGAGAGTTAGTTTAATGGAGCATGATGACTACTTGATTATCCGACGCTATGAATCATGGGTGCATTGAAACAGAATAACTTCAGTCTGACTACCGTGGAATTGATTTCTCGAGTGACAAAACTAGCTAAGCATATAATGACTAAGTCGATTTCCTCTCCGTGTGGGTGTCCAGATATGGAGCAGAACATCAATCACAAATTGGATCCAAGGGACGGTGTGAAAAGTCAATGATGGAACGTGTGATTTCGGTAAGCGCTTCAGTCTTAAGAGCTATTGAAAATGCTATAGTGCTATGAAATAGATAAAGAAAAAGAAAGTTTCTCTGTGGCGCACCGACTTCTCATTTAATAAAGTAGTTGAACGGACTGTTTGAACACCAGTAGGAGATGGATCTTAGGGTTTCGTCTAAATTATCTAGTTGATGATTCAAGACTGGTCTGATGGTCAGTGGAGTGCAGTTATTGCGTTCTACGACTAGCATTAAAGATGTCATCGGTCATAGTTACACTGATACACACCCGAAATGCCTCATTTGCCGTACAAACCATAGAAGCGAGCAAATGCTGAGAGGCTACTATTATTCCATTCATACTTCGTTACAGATTCGGTCGCCCGCCCTTCTTAAAACATCCGACGCGCACTCAACGGTCCTCTAAAGTGTAAGGTAGGCTCTTCGCCGTCATACGAATATTGCTACAGTGAGTTCTTGTGCCAACTTAAGATTTTCACGGTATTTTTTTGTGGTGCATCTAAGGATGAAAAATAACCTTTAAAGCTGGAATTACCGGCCGACAGTTCGCTGACGAGTAACGGATCAGACACCTGACTTAAATTAACATGACCGTTTCGATTAAGACGAATGTCATTGAATCGTTCACGTAATGTTTTTTCTTATTGTTAGGAAAGTACTCACCAACCGTCGATTCTCGCCGTACACCAGTAGCAATCTCTGCCTGGTACAAAGCAGGTAAGAAGTCCGATGATTGATCAAGGGTATGATAATTCAAATTGACCGTAAGGATGAAAAATAATCTTTAAGCTGGAATTACCGGCCGACAGTTCGCTGACGATCCAAGGATCAGACACCTGAATGTTTATTGTAATATGAAATCAGGAATAACAATTGTCGTACCGCACATCTAAGATTAGTTGTTTGCTATGCTTTTCAGGATGAGTGATAGCGTCCTATGGCGTAACTTCCTAGGAATGTCTCTGTTCTCATCCCCAGTCTGTTCCAACTCCAGTGAACAACTCAGCAGCCTTTTGATTTGCACAAATTACTAGGTGTGAGTCTTTGTTACAGTATTATCTTGATTGTGTACTCAGGATGAAAAAAATTAGAAAAAAGCTGGAATTACCGGCCGACATTTGCTGACGATTCCAATGATCAGACACCTGAATACCCTACTTGTCCACTCCTACCAATTTTAAGGGAATTTGTTTGGCTTTAACAGTGTTCATTCTTATTTTCAGGATCAGAAGGCGTCAGTACGTTCGTGGGTAGAGGCACGGATATTTGACGGCAATTTTGATTTTCAAAATTAACGCGTTAATCTACACAGCGGACTGTGGGAGAGCGTGGTCTACCAGAGGAGCACCACCGCACTATTGAATTTTTGCCATTTTGTCTCATCATCGAATTGTTCTTGCGGGTTTAAACTCGAGCTTGCAATCAACAAAACACAAAATGCGATAAACAACGTCTCGGAAGGTATGTGAAGAAACGTTATGATAGGGGTTTCTCATCGGTAATCATGGTTGGAGCAGATTCGTTCTGTGTTACGACATTAATACGTCGTTAGATCACATCGAGGTCGGTCAAATTACCGCCGAGGTTGCATCGTCAACCGGGGGTGCCAAAGGCTTCGTAGATGGAACTGCATTCTTCGACGCCGTAACCTGTCATACGTAGCAGGACCCGGTCTGTTAAGTATGCAACACAATTCTGCAAGGCAAATGTATTTAACAACTAGCAACGAACTATTAAGTCGGCTCGCATTTCTACATAACGTACAAACTGTTGTTTTCATTGTACAATATTGCTGTTGGCATATTTCATTGATCTGTTTTTCCTTTATCCGCAGATCTCAACCTACTCCGTCCTAGAACCTAACCAACTTGCAATGAAGAAATCATCAGGTTTTTCTGGCCATAAGGTCATCGAATAAGGGACACTCATTCGCTTATCAAACGACCATCACGGACCAAGTGATCTTGAAGGAAGCAATATCATATGTTCACGGGTTCGAACCTCGCCGTTGCCCATTGACATTTACGGAACCCGTCCAACAAAGTAATGCAAACATTGATACTGTGGACGTATAATGTTGATGGATGGTCAGCCTTCAAAATATTAAAATAAAAAGAAAAGAGAATAGATTATTTCTCTTTAAAAAATACTGCGTACTACTGAGTGATAATAACATGGAGCAGTGTTTCCAAGTATATTTGTGTATCTCTTATTTTTCTCTACGATTATTGGAGTACATGCGACTTGTTTCGTGTATACGAATATTGTATAAAAGCAGTTACCGATCAGAGAACTCGCAGTTTGACTCTTTAACCTAACAGTTTGATTCATAGGTCATGTTTGATATTTTCATTCAAATAATAGAGCGTTATTTCCGATTTCGTGAACCTTCTAGTGACACCTGGATCTGCCAAATACAAAGCCATGCAAAATTACGGTTCGGTTACATGTTTGCTTCACTTCTTTTATATAACGTCATACGTATTTGCAGTTACAAGGGTGTCGAAGCGTCAGATTGCTGATTCGTAAAAAAAACTTTATTTTCTGTACAAAGATATATGCCATATGTATGCCACTGCATGTATTTCTCAAAAATTTAAGACAATATAGAGACCGAAAACGAAAGACACAGAAATACAGAGAAATAATTGCGTAAAATTATGATGCAATGGAACTATGCTTGACAGTGTTTTTGCCAACGAGGAAACGGCACAGTTTCCTTGATGTTGTGGGTATTTGTAAAATATTGCAGAAGTCGGTCCACTCCAAGACCGAAGCCGCCGTGCGGGACTGAGCCAAACTCACGCAATTCTACGTACCTGCAAAGAGACAGTAAAGAAACAATTTTATCAAAATTCAAATTCGACCCATTCTAGGCACTGAAAAGGTTATCAACTAAAAATTACCCATCGTCACAAGCCACTTAATGAGTGTCATCTCGAAATTCCAGGGAAATATGGGTTCTGATTTAACGTACGCTAAACGCTGAGCCGGTTGTGCTCAAGCATTTTTTCGATCATGTTGGCACACAAAGTTCCAGACATACCATTCAAGACCTTTGATACTGGCTTGTTGAATGCTTTCGAGGAGCTTATCACGGTCCATTTCTCTCATCGACCCGCCAACAACTTCGCCCCCGACGGGAAGTAGAAGGTCAAAGCATTCTGCCAGCCGTCCGTGTTCTCCATCCTTTGTGGCCATATAGAACGGCTTTATTTTGGCTGGAAAATGAGTTATCACTAATGGTCTACCTTGTGAGAACTCAAGCAGCAGATTCTCGTGTTCGACCTTGAAATCGCAGCCCCACGTAAGCGGGTGTGTTAACTGTTTACCTGAAAGAAACAATCGTACCGGAGAACAGAGCACTTGCTTTATTGCTGCACAACGTAGACTTCTGATTTTCTGCCATTAACCAACTTCACACGAATTCGACACGAAAACGAATTCGGCGAGTTTTGCCTCGGTTGTACCAATTTTATTAGCTACCACATGACTTTTTAGATCGTTCCGAAATATGTACGTCACTCTTTGTCCGAATTATGACGGTCTCTAGTCAGAACCACGCTGGCGCCCTAACAACATAAAAATTGTACCCACGCATAAAATTGTTACCTTGTAATTCCTTTACGGCGTCGTCGTACGAGATTCTCACGAATGTTTTCGCTAAAGCTGTGTCAACGGCATCCCTCCAGTCCTCGCCAAGTGTCTTAAAATCTTCCATTTCGCGGACACTCAGCCACATTCGCTTTATCAACTCTTCGGTAATACTCACAATCGTGTCAACACTCTCGGTAACGAGTTCCACTTCGAGCATGGTGAATTCACAGAGATGTTTTCTTGAGAGGGCGTTTTCAGCTCGGAATGCCGACTGTATGGTGTATACGCGTGATATCGAGTGGACCAACGCTTCGAGATGCAGCTGCGATGAAACGGTTAGATGGCACTGCGATGGGAAGTAGGTGGGCGGAGGTGCTGGACTCTTCGGTGCGACCTTCTCCAATGAGGACGGTGGCGTCGGCGGTGATGGCGACGTTGGCTTTAGATCGTCAATATGATTTACAAGGAATGTTTCTCCAGCTCCCTCACAGTCGTTCGTGGTTAGGATCGGCGTTTGTATCTGACAGAAATCCAGCTCCTTTGCGAGCCCATATCAGGACATAGTTTATTGTTAGTTGTTCGTGACTGTAGACAAAAGACTATGCGCCGGTCCTCAAACGCTTATGATGTTTTTTAGTTGAGGCGGTATGTCGTTAACAAATGTTAATAGAATATTCTCAATTGAGTGCAAAGTCTCAGCTTTCAGTAGACACGTACGGGATCGATCTGCTTCGTAGCTGGTGATGTAAAGCAAGGCCCACATACCTGAAAATACGCATGGGCTGCCTGCGTCAGCCTGTTGCGTACTCTATGGACAGCGGCATATTTTTCCATCCTGGGCCGCAGATGCTGAAAGTTTCGTTCCAAGTCGATATTGTATGTCTTTCGAGGCCGAAATGGGTACCTATCATAACATTATAGCAGCTAATGAGATTAAACGCTTGCAATGAGGTTCATGTTCCGACTACTGCTTTTGTGACCGACTCGCACAGTCGGACCGCGAAATCCCTAAGAATTTCTGACCAAAACTTTATATAAGCTTTTATGCAGCAATCACGCAGAAATATATGCACATTTGATGATGTTTAAGTAACGTTAGATCTTATAGCGCCCCTAGCGCAGAAATCCTAAGAGTGACGATGAACAACCACTGTTACTGTACAAAAACTTGGCCACAAAATAATGTTCAAGTATGATTCCTTCAATAGCTCGTGGTAGAGTCTTTGATACAGGTTCTGTATACATACGAAATGTTTTTAGAAGATATACGACATGCGCTGACATTGAAAATCGTTGTGATTGCAGTAAGACAGAAAAGAATCGTATTTCATTGTTAGAATCTGGAGTCGCACTTACTTCGCCGCGTCACATTCTCCCACCAAATCCAGTTCCTTGGTGACCAGCTCCAACTGTTGATTCTGTCCAGGACTTTGGACCAAATCGCCGCTAATTCGTACTGAGCAGCCTGCCGAAATAGGGGCTTTTTTTGGGTCCCATAGGCTGGCGTGAATAACAGCTTGAAGACGATGGGATGAGAGCCCGTCGGAAAGGTCCACAAATATAATGTCTTTATGTTTGCGCACTGAGCGAACCCAACACTAAAATTACACACCGACCATATGGAAGTGGAACCTTAGACAAGTGACCACTTACGTCAATAAAAAATGTTCTCTTCTGAGCAAGTGCACGTCATACTTAATTGGTCGTTTCCTGCGACCATAACGGTACGCTAATTGTGATGAGAGAAATAGAGTGCAACTCAATTTTGATTTTAATTATTACAGTTGGGAGCGTTGCTGTAAGTCGGTCATGCGTGGAATTAAGTATAACCAGGAATTATTGGTGGGGCGACCATATCTGTTCGTTTGTAAGCGCGACTCACGGTGTCTAAGATCAAACTTTTTGTCGGAATAGCAAAACCACATCAGTAGACAATATCATATATTAATGAACAGCTCTAGATGCCCTCAGTGCGACCTAATTACTTATGCAGGGAAACTTAAAGTGGCGATTGGAAAACAAAGTTCTATCTCAGACATTATATCAATTTCAGCTTTTTTCGGCTTCCGTTAACTCAGCTTTTATGCAGTTCAGTCTAGAAGTAAATTCTACTCATCATTTGTTTACTCAAATATAGCCGCCACGATAGTCCCTTTATCGGATCCCTATTTTGACTGGTGCCTTTGACTGGTGTGCGGCACAGTTGCGTAATGCACATGTCTGAAATTGTTCACAGTTCGCTGATTTTTTCTTTTGTGAAATTGAGACAACACCATGAGGAAACACAGGGAGATCAAATAGACTTTTGAGTCTACAAGCACGAATACTTCACTTCTAGACGTATGAGCATACGTGGAGAATGTACAAAACATGTTGGCAGATTGACGGGTAAATTTGTCTAATTGAACAATTTTTCTTGTCATGCGTTCTTTGTAGCTTCTTGACTTTTTCATATAATCAATTTTAGATGGCGGGATCGTATAGCTTGAACGAATTATATGGCGTCCAGCCTCACGGTGGAGCTCGAAAGATCTCACCCAACTTACAAGAAGGCTGACATCCGTTTGCGGACTGACTAGATTGTGTATGGGCGTTCGTAAATAGTGGGCCAGTCTTCGCTTCAGAATAGTAAACGTCATATAACAATGAGTCATTTTACCGAAATGCAAAAATAATGACACCAGTTTGAGTCGCGTATTTATAAGCGTAAAAGAAAATTGTCTTCAGTTCGGCCCGCTTCGCAACGCTGCGTGAATTCATCTTCATTCGACAGATTCTAATTAGACATGCCGGTCTAACTGTCGGATGTTGGAGCAACGTTCTTGTTTTAGAGCTGTTAACATTTAACAGAAATTGTAGAACATTATATCATCGCTATGCATTAACTGTCGAAGGAAGTTCTGCCGACTGTCAGTCATAAGCACATTCTGCTCGCTCTCGAACTATGTGTTATTCACGTGAAAACCGAATCGGCTCTCGGTCCGCGAAATCCAAACGCTCGGATGCCCCAAAACACAACTCTGTGTCCCTGTTGGTTCGGCTCACGTGCTGTTCGTATCTGTCTATTCGGGCGCGCTGACTTGTCGGCGTGCTGTTTTGCTTAGTTTTCCACAGGTGTCTCGCTTCTGCTTATATATATATATATATATATATATATATATATATATATAT
>MNPL01011831.1:0-14274 GCA_002081605.1 Tropilaelaps mercedesae
TATATATATATATATATATATATATATATATAGAAAGAGAAGCATATCATTATGTTAAGTGATACTTATTACTTCGGAGCATTTAAAACTGATTGAATAATCAGTCCTCCTCCATATAGCAGGAGATAGCATGTCGTACCTAAGCATTCAACTTACGTTGTAGTCTGGCCATTTTGTCCATTTTAGACAATTTCTGACTGAGTTGCGAGTTTAATATGAAAATTGTGCGTAGCAGCTATATAATTTGCGCATTTAACGCTAATACCTTTTTCCAAGTCGCTTTTATCCCGCTCTCCTATTTCTACGCGAAACATAATAGCAAAAAGGAGGGATCTTAGTGAACACTGAAGCGAACGTCAGTCGAACGTGACCTGGAGACCGCGTGTATAGGGGAAACTCCGTATTATACACCATAACCTCTTGATGCCTATCGTGTTCTCGCTATGAAGTATGAGACTTTCTTCACACTACCATGTTGTTCGCTTGGGAATAAGGTAGAGGAAATTTGGTATCTCGAGCAACGTCTGCAACTTTGAGGTACGTTGGCGGTTCTTAGACTGTACTACTGCCGTGAGAGAGTTAATCCAAAGTTTTTGGTATCGCCATTAAATCCAAATAAGGAAGAGCCAGAAATACAGCCTGCTATAATGTTATACATCGATCGTCTGATCACGAAGCGACATTTTATATGATATATATACCGGGGCGGTCTGGATTGGACGCAATAAACGGTTTAACTTCAGGTCATCTTATTATAATCGTTTTATAAAGAAGCTCAAGTTTAATCCATAATTCACACCAAACGACAACATTTATCAGACAGATAAAAGCAAAAGATATTTAATTAGTATAGTGGCTATCAAGAGATGTACTTTAAAGGAGAACTTTAAAGGAGAAAAAAACTAGGAGTTTGATATTCATGAAGCAATCTATTCATGAATAAATAACTTCAAACAGGAATGGGAGAAACCTTTTGAGTATCCCTATCTTCCAACGTAGCAACTATTTAATAGGAAAAGCAGCACCAACAACAACAGCATGGTCGCAAGTTAAATTTATTAACCGTCCACCCCAAATATTTGGCTTCCCCTTACACTTCCAAATACAGCCAAGTATTTCATAGCTTTCCGTCTTTTGTCATACCCTGTGTCATGGCAATCTCGTGTGCTTAGCGTTATATCGTTCTTTGTCGTCGTAGTTAAATAGGAAGAAAAGCCCGTCAATTTCAAATTACAAATCTTTAAATGGCGCTGTTATTAGCAAAACTAATTACTAATGAATAGTTTCTTGCATTAAGAAGGTACCCATTATACCCTCAAAATATCATTATTAATGCGCTATATGATACATTTCTCAACACATACTCTGTTTGGTTGCTTCTGATCGTAAATAATTTTCGTTCTGTATTTTAGTGTAGAAGTAATAAGCATTGAATTCTAAGGCATTTAATTCTTGAAAAATTTTTCAGATAACTTAGTTCACTAAGCAAAAAAGGTAATATGGGTTTAATTATTACTTTCACACAGAATCTGCACCCAAATATAGACCCAAAATAATTCGCATATTAGGAATATCGCCGTTTTAGCCGAGTCTTATTCATGTGAGCCAGCGCCTATCTTCAATCGCCCCAAAGTGAGCAAAAATACTTGATTATGAGCTTATCCAGTCCTTTTCACACAAGAAAAAATCCTGCTCAAGCAGATTTGAGTCAGCTAGCCGGTTTCACAGCTTCTCCTAGGAAAGGTCATTCATGTGAGTTTGACTCAACAATGTTGTTCTCGATGAAAAGCTTGAGAATTTAAGCTACAGAGTCTTCGAGGATTGGCATGATTTGATGTTTCGGGGAAATTTAAGACAGTGTAACAAAGCTAGGCTGTGGCATACCTGTATGCTACCTGTATATGTTCTCTATCTGGACGGTCTGCGTGCTGGACCTCACCGACCTTATACCGTAGACAATAAACAGTAATAATGCCTAAACTGCACCTTCATAAGGCACAGAATGATATACCATGAGGCACATAGATGTATAGACACACAATAAGCGTAGTCTATATATTTTGGAACATAAAGGCTATTCCATAGTGGGTGTAAAAGAAAAGGAACTGAAGTATACTATAGATGACGTGACAAGCGATTAAGATAGGCTACTCTGTGTCAAATGGGCATCGGAAAATGATTAGCAATGCTCGCTGCGTACCCAAGTTCAACAGCAACAAACACAGTACAAGATAATGATCTTCGTTAATCTCTTTCAGCGGAGGAATCGGCTGTTCATACCGCACAAGCGTTCTCAGACAGCGTTCTTAGACATGTTTCTTGGTCAAACGGAAACCTCTAAGCAGTCGATTACGAGGCAACGTGTGTTATCATTGCATCGTCTACGAGAGCGTAAGCTTTTTTTGCAAGGATGACCACCAGTTTTAATTATCATCAACAATTACTGAATTATACACAACGTAAGTACAAAAAGTATCAATCGAAAAGTATTTAGAATCAAACAGATTGTAACCACCGTTATATAACGGTACCTTTGTACAATTTTAACATGATATTACGTAGGAACACTACCGGAGCACCATTGTTTAAAAAGAGCAATATATGTGCGCTTTGATTTTTACACTGTATGCTGTGGAACTTAATTTTCGTGCTCAAGGTTACCTATATCCCTTTTTTTGATTTTTATTACATTTATTATTTTTAGTTGGGAGGATACGAGTTGTCATAGTATGTGTAAGTAGATTTGACTAAACTACTCATATCGACAGGCACCAGCGTTGATGAGGTTCCGTTGCGTAACATGTTCCTTACATATGTAAATTAAAACAATTTTGAAACTGTGATACTGGGTCAGTTCATAGGATACTTTGACAGGAAAACGCAAAAGCTAACATGAATGCAATGGAAATTAGCCTACCAGAAACTGAGGTTGCGTAAGGTGATATTTGATATTCACGCAGCGATCAATTATTACGTAGCGGTTGACTTATACACGCCCTAAAAATAACGTTTCATGGTAGGCAACCGGGCAGAAAAAAAGAGAACTTTTGAATTACAGAACAATTGTGCTACATTATGTACAGAACTGTGTATTACAGAACAGAATTATTTGGTGTAAGACGCCTGACAGCATAGCATCCCTTACAGTTTCCCCTCCACTACCTGCATAGGATTCTTCATCTTGTTTTGTACAGAGTCACTGTTCGCGAAGTTTCCCAAGCCTTGTTTGTCGAAGCGACGAGATACGTGGCTTTGCATGTAAGATCTAAAGTGTAATATAACATTTTTAGAGCACATGTTTGAATTATGCTAGCTCCGGGCTAGCTCGCGGAGGCTCAAAGCTTTTCAGGCCACCCGACGCACGTCTGGTTATGCTACCGCTCAGTATGTTTCAGTAATCGTCTAAGTATGTGCGCGTGCATATAACAGAGACACAGTAGAGACGCGTCTCACCTTTACATTGTCAAATATGCACAAGCAGTTGGCATGTGTGTGTATAAGATGTGTGTGTATGCCTGCCCGAGAAAAAGTACCCCAACTGCACATCTGCATAGTTCGGCGCTCACGCAACGGCGGTACAAAGTTCCATAAGGGGACTATCGCTACCATGAACGAGGTGTTTTACTCATGTGGGTACTGCTGTTCGTTGCCGCCGCCCTAAATTGGTGTTTAGATGCATTCGACGGACGGTGGGGGCAAAACGTGTTGCTGTACGCTGTAAAATCCAAATACGTGCCAACACTGATGCAATAGATTTTGGGGAAACGCAGTAAGGATATACATAAAGCCAGTCATTTCCTGATGCATTTTATGCATATATTCAGCCAGAACGGTCGGTAGTAGGTGAGCTTTCTGAATCAGAGGTTGAAATCGTCTTGGAATTCTATCGGGCGGAGTTGTACATTTCAACAAAACGTGCACACTAAATCACATGCACTCTAAATCCAATATACAGAAAAGCCAATACAGAAAAGTGTACAATTAGTAAGATCTTCCGCGCTGTTCCAGGGCGACATTATTATAATCTAGTTTCGCTAGACTAATATATCGAATGTGCGAGTAATTCTTACTTGCAAATTAACGCTAGAAAATAATGTAATGGTTATAAAATATAGCAGAAAGCCGGACTCATTTGTTCAATTTCCTATGGAACAATTTGTGCCAGTATATAATTGAAAAAAAAAGATTAAAACCCACATACCCTTTTATGATAAACATATAAATTCCAGCTCTGTTCGATTATTGTAGCACGTTCACAGATGATCAGTAGAGAACGTCTTTGGGGCAGGCTAACTTTGCTACACTCCGTGCAATTATGGAAAAGGAATAAAACTGTAGCAACCGCATAAAAGTTATCTTAAAAACAAAACAAAGGCTCAATAAATACGTTATAAAAAATGCATTCTTGGTATCGTCCGAACGGATGGCATGCGGAGAAGTTGGTTTATTCTTCGTTTTTATTGTATGTTAATTTGTTTGTTATAGCTAAGCTCTGACTCACAATAAAATAGTCACCCGGTAACGAGTGCTCCTTAAGGAAATATACTAATTTTGTAACTTAGGCACGAAATGGCTGTATGCAACAATGCGTCGATGTTTACTACGCTCAAAAACTAAAGCCATCTGTTTTATATTGACATACATAGAACACAAAATTGCAACCCATCGCAGCAGAAAACGAAACGATCGAGACAAACATGTAGTACTTTATATGTTTAGTGAAGTCCGTCACGCTTGATATGAGTATGTTACGACTCGTTTAGCCCGACGGCCACTTTGTCAGACAAGAAATCGTCCTTTGCTGATGTCTATGACCGTCTTAGTTTTGTTATTAGGACCATTCAAGTAGATAGTGGTACAGCGTTCAACCTTTGCACATGTACAGTTTGTCTAGATATGCCCTTTGATTAATGCTCAATCTACTTTTTGTATTTTTCTTCTTGCTCTTTACCAAGTTGGGTTATCCATTGGGCATTCCTATTGTATTGCCTATCTGAGCCGGCATCTTCGTTATTTCTGTTGTCGTGCTTCTAAGCCCCTCATTCTCCCCACGAGCTGTGATGCTGTTATTGTGCCGAAAAGAGCAAAAAAGAGCACCCGCGTTGTAGCACTAGTAGCAGTCGTAGTCATGGGCTATAGACATTTCCTATATGTTGTCGTGCATGTGAGGGAATGCTCAGAGGTGCTGCGGACACAAGATGTATCTTCAGGTCTCTCAGTGTCATTATTTCTCGACGGTTGGCCTCAATTTCTTGGTTGTTCGTCCATCGCTTCGTTCGCTTAACATTACTTCACTCATAACTTCTAAGTGTACGTTTGCCGTTACACCGAAGTCAACCATTGTAACGCCATTACGGAACAAGCGAGACGTAGGACGCAGGGACGATCTGGAGGGACAATCGCGGACGGACCTAAACAAACCTCCGTCTAGTATCTATCTGCGAGTGTGTAACGGGGTGTTCGCAAATCTGACCCGTAAGAATGAAGGTTACAGAGGCGGATACTCCTCTATCGGTGACTTTGGTCACCCAATTAGCAATACTACCACTAATAGCAATAGCAACACCAATAGAAGCAACGACAGTAACTGGTGCCCGAGACAGCTTCTGAAGAGAGAATACAGATTGTTTCGGAGCCAAAGACAGACTGGGCCATTTAAAATATTCATTTTTTTTAAAAGCTGACCATCAGCCAATATTTAACGTCCACGGTAACAGTTTTTGCATTACTTCGTAAGACGGACTCCATATAAATGTAAATGTGCACCGGGGGGTCGAACCCGTGCACCTACGTCTCTCCTCCAGTTGCAAGGCGCATAGGAATGCACCAAGCCCCCGAGCTCGACAGACCTGTGTGTGAGAATCTGACCTCCACGTATACATGCACATAAATACACACACAGACACGCACACATATATGAGCTGGCGAATACAATAAACAGCCTTCACTCTGTACACGTCCCAGCACACATAAAGTTGCTTGCACGGCCTACTCGAATGTTTTCCCAATCCTTCCGCATACATCGACCACGACCAACGACTGAAGATGCTCTCGGCTACTCGCCGAGTTAAACTTCTACAAAGGCGTGAACACCAGTTTTACCGTCACGAAGTGAAGTTGTCCAACGGCCATCGGGGAAGCTCTCCTATACGAAATGAAAAATACCCCACAGCGCTGGTATTGTGGGATCTTCACCACAACAAGACACGTACGGCGTTGCCTTCGTCGGCGCCGGACTGCATCGACGGCTGCGTGCCCTCACGGATGCGTCTACGCAGCTTCGACGCTAACGCTGCAGAGCCCCCGACGTCGAGCTAAGCCGGCGGCGGAATGGCCCCTGTCGACGGCGGCGGGGCAGCCGGCATTACGACCAATCTGACCCTCGCCCATGGGGCCGGGACCCCAAGTAGACTGGGCCGCTACTTCTTTTAGGGCTGACCGTCAGCCAACATTTAACGTCCACGTAACGCTTTTTGCATTACTTCGTAAAGCGGACCCCATGTAAATATGCAACGGCGGAGATCGAACCCATGCACCTACGTGTCTCCTCTGGTCGCAAGGCGCATGCCAAGCCACCGAGCTCGACAAATGTTTTTTTTACCATTCGCTAGCTTTCTCTAATCGAAACGCGACCGCTTTTCCTCAAGGATAACGATTCGAGCCCATTATTTTGAGCTTAGTTTTAATTGGTATGATGACAGCCGGTGGATAAGCGATGTGGTTAACCAGGATAGCTACTAACGCGTTAAAAGGATGGGTATTTTGTAGAAAGGGATAAAACTGATATGTATATATATGAGGGTATAGGTGCCACAGACGATCCGAATGTTTGTTGTATGGCGTAGGGATGTAATTTTTTTCAATACAGCAATAGTTTGGCTCGATAAGCTTGTTCAAGATAAGTGAACAGCATGACTGATAATTCTAAGACAATAAGGTGGTGTGACCGTATTGCATCTCTGCATGTGAGTTACAAAAGAACCAAATAATTTTACGGCTAAGAAAACAGGGAACATAAAAAGCCACCAAAAAAGCTTGTTATGTGTATTTTAGTTATATGCACGTCTTTCTACATTCATTGTACATTCAAGTAACGAAAAAACACTAACTGGGGGAAGCTCTTAGTAAAGCTCCTTTACGAGTATCAAGTGTGAAGAGTAACTTACGAGTTTCAGAAAGGAGCTTGTAAAACACAAACTATTTTACATTGTCAATAAAACGGACGTATGTCAGCTAGTTAAAATGGTAATGACAATAATAACAATAATAATAAAAATAACTGTGGGAATAACATTGAAAGTAGCTTTTATATTCACATAGTTTGTCTTTTCTACCCTTTTGCTCATCCTGACAAACACATGCTTATTTTTTAAAGGCCTTGTATGATCAATTACTATCCCTCATTATTCTTATTCCACTTCTCTTACTACGGACATGCTCGATGCTTATACATGAAGATGTTAACGTATACAGGATATTGCGAACTGACGTGCGGCGGCTACATTGTGTTTAGTTATACTCCAGCCTCACCAGTTCGCTTTATGCTGGGGTTAGCCTGTTTCACTTGTTTAAGCTCGTTATGTACGCTACTGTTTAAAAATGCATAATTATATGCCTAGCTTACTTCGTCCGATGAGCTACAATGTCACGCACTACTAGCTGGCCTTAACAAAGCCAAGTGGTGTCCAAGTAGTGGACACTACTAGCACCACCAACAAGTAAATGGACTAACGTACGTTTCGGATATACTGGTACTACATATTCAAAGTGTTCTGGAGAACAAATTGCAATATTTTTTAGGCCATACTTATCTAACCAGTGCGGAGTGGGTTGCTTTTAGGCCTCCACAATACTAGTATTTTCTAAACAGCGATACCTATTATAAGTATATAAATGCAAACCCGTGGGTAACAGCAGTATTGGGATGAATTTCTCCAGAAACCCGTTTGTCAATCTTTCAACCAGTTTAACAAAATACTTCTATTAAGTCTTCTCATGTTAAACCACGTACCATATACATAATGATGTACTTCAGCGGTTTCTCCACATCTTATTTTTCTTACCTCGCATCTTATTGATCAGTGGCACCGTATAAATATGCAATGCAAAAAGATCATTTCAAAGGCGACATGCTTCACGTAAAATAAAAAACAGTAAGAATGATCATATTATAAATTAATTAAGCTACTGGAAGAAGAAAATTATAAAAAGGATTAGGCTGCTTCGACAAACTTTGAGCATGTCGTATGCTGCGCCATTTTTAGGCACATACTTCTCGTGATGTTGTCAACATTAGAGAGAAGCAAATAAAAATATAGCTGAACAATTGCCAAATAGTCTTAGCGACACCTGAATTGGCTAAATGTGATAATTCTTGATATCTGAAGTGAAGTATACGACCGTAGTACCCTTGGGGGTCCGCACCGTCATTTTTATTTCAGATGAACGCACCCTTTGGCAGTAAATAGAGTGGAGATCTAATTTAATTTTCGTGTAGTTGCGTACAGACGTTTTTTGTACCCGATATAAGGATTTTTTACTTTTGTTCACATGATAACATTGCCGCGATGACGCTGTGTGATGGTAATTCGCTATTGAATACGACTAATGCTGAAGTTTATTTATGAGAGTGCTATCACTTTTACTACATTCCATAAAACATTCATCCATTGTATCTTTATAGGTATGTGCTTATCCGCACTCCCTACCATACCTTACTCCATACCTTCCACTCTCCTACTCCATACTCCATACCTTAATGTCCTAAGCTATTAAACGCTAAATTGTACAGCGGCATTTAACGCCTAAACACTTCCGTCGGTTTCATATTTTATGTCTATCTTACCCTTAACGCATTGCTTCCTTTTTGTCTGGCCCTATTTCTAAAAGCGTGGCTCAATCTACATTGTTGATATACCCGTTGTGTTGCTTTCTGCGTGCGTTCTTAGAAATAGTTTCACATGGTTCTTCCCTTAGGGGCGAACCCGATCAAAATTTTCTCCGTCATTTCCGAAACAATTTTTGCCGCCGCCCATCTCTTCTCTCAGCAGGCTTAACACAAGGTACGTTCTCGTCAGGGACGCCATACTATGACTTCAAATCGTGATGGAGGTCAGGCAGACTAAAATTACATGGGGTTGCATCCTTCACTTTGTTCTCGAGAAACATACAGGAAGTAGAGGGAGAGGAAGCGAAAAGTGAAGCCGTTGAGGGCGTGTCATCATTGCCGTCAGCATAACCATCCCATCAACATCATCAAGATGGCAAACAAATCGCTTGCCATTTAGCGGGACAGGGAACAGATACGCGCCTGGCCAAACCAGTGGACCGCTTGTGAGATAGCGGTAACCCTTACTGCTCGAAACTACTGTAGAAGGGCATAGAGGAAGACGAGTGGATACCAACGGCCCTCGAGGAAGTGACTGAACGCGATGCAGCACAGGATGGAAAGGTTAGGGCATGTGAGCGGCTCAGAGAAGCGTCGGATGACTTGCTACTTCGAGGTGGCCAGCTGTCGGCTGAGAGGCAGTAATGCGTTTGTTCAGACTATCTGACAGTGGCAAATGGTGTTTGGCGCCTAGACACACGGATGGAAAGCCAGGGCACTTTTGCCGACCAGAGGAGAGCTAATTGCAGTGTAACAGAATACAATGCAAGAGGCGGCCCCTTCGCCATGCATGCTAATAGCTAGCTTTCGAAAAGTGAGTAAATAGTACTTCAGAATGTATCCCACGCAAGCGAATACGCGCTCTGACATATAGATATGCATCGGTCGGTGCAGGTTAGCTACCACGATTTTTTACGCTTATATTTTTGAAGATAAGCAAGGAATTGTCAAAGCTGCGGGTCAATAACGTCGACATGAACCATAGCCGAATACAGCGTTATATGAGCGTTATGTACCGTTTTAATTCCTTGTTTATCAATGTACGTTTTTAAAAACATTTTTGTTGGGCGGCAGATGAAAGAAACTCAACAAGCTGCCTATTAACTCCCGGTTATTCCATAAGCAGTATGTCTATAGATTACTCTCGGTAACTGCGAACACTAAGAGTTTCTTGATAGCACGATTAGCCAGTTTAGTCATAATCTAGTAGTATCTACGACAAGTATGGAGCAATTGTCATAATCCTGTTCAATGGCTTATATAAAAAGCTTAGTAACAAAAAAATATTATAAAATGTTTGCTGAGGATCAAACTCGTGACCTCTGGATCCCGGTTCGACGCCCATCACCATCTATTGACGACAGCCCAAATCGTGGAGATTTTCAAAAAGATTCGCAAAATCACAGTGGTGCATATGAGAGTTCAAATGTATTTCAGACAAAAGACTAGATAGAAATTACACCAGGATTCAAGAATAGCGATTATTCCCGATGTATCGCAATAAGCACAGTTGTGATTTTCAATTTAACTCGGTTCTACACACAGCGGTTTTGAAGTAGCACGGTAGATTCGTATTCGCCCCCAGGGCATGCTACAACAAAACGAGTAAAAAATAAGTATATATGCTTTCAACTGAACAGATGGATGCAAGTAAGCGCAGTAACGGAACTCGTCTGTTGAACTCAAAACTCGTAGCCATTGGAAATCTGCATATAGTGCGACGCCCAGCAAATATGGGAATTATAAATGAGCTAAACATGTCAGAGGTTCAAGAGAACCTTTCTACAAATTTACACTTAAAGATGACGAGTCCTTGTTCTATCTGAAAATAGAGTTTCCTTCACTTGATAGCAATACCTGCAAGATTTTTCGCTCTTCTTCTTAGTAGTTTTACGAAGTTACAATGTGAAGTCAACTTTTATGTTGTACAAGGTCTCGGAAACCTTATCAAATATATGCCTAACATTTAGGCAGTGTCTCTGCTATTTCAGATGCAGGCAATGTTCAGATTACATTACCTCACTTGGTCTCCATGAATATAATGGATTTCTTGTGGTCGTCATTGAGCTGCATCAGCAGACGATCTGACTATCTGAAGTAAACTATTAAAGAGAGCGCTGACCTCGTAACCTGGTACCGTATATAAACCCTGCACTTGACCTTTACCAGCTATATAATCCATAGCACAAATCGGCATATGTCTAACCAGATCTTCACTGCGACATATTGATACGTTATAAGTTCGTTATGAGTCAGATGCCCCGTACGGCGTATTCTTCACTATCGCTTATCGAACTCTCACTTACAGATTTCTCACGTGAAAGTTTAAAATAGTTTAAAGGCTTCTAGTGTGTACTGTGCATTGAGGCAATTCAATTGATAACGTTTCAACTGGCATTCATAATTAATAAAGTACACGGCAGTTAAAACTAAATGCATAAGGCTTGTCGCCCAAAACGTGTATTTGGACTCTGTGCAAAACACATGGTTATGGTATATACATGGTTATTATAGAAGGCAGTGTCCTTCGCCGTCTTTGAGAGATCGAGCCGATTGGACCTGTTTAGATGTCACATTCCGTATTCAAATTAAGCAAAGCGTACCGTGCAAGCCGTATTCTCAAGAACATGCGTATCTCACTAGTTGAGTGTCATCACTGCCAAATTGACAAGGACGCAATTGGAATAGATCAAAACTGACCCAGATTTTATTCGAAATCCACTTTATTGCAGTCAAAGGAGTCCCCTGATTCTATTGAATTTTCTGGATGACCTTGAATGGAAAAAATCCAACTCCTACGAAGGACAGAAAACGGGACAGAAGTTTGTAAGTCGCAAAAAGTGAAAATATTTTATGGTAAACAGAGATTTTTTTCGGGATTCAACTTCAATCTCGAATATCATTAAATTGTGTTTTAGACGCGGATGACTCTCTCCCTCTTTATACTCTGCTTTCTTTATACGCTTTTCTTTATGTCCCTAGAGGCATCAAATTTCCTTGCAAGGTCTTAGTTCAGGTTGTTCATTTAAATCGATCCATATCATCGCGCTTGTACAGTGTAACCCTTGTTCTTCCGATCGTCCAGGACGCCTTATCGAGAAGCGTAAATTTGCGATTTTTAAAAAATGAGTACGGCTTTGTAATCCCGAGACCCCACATAAAGGATCTGGACTTTACCGTTTAATGTTATATTCTGCTGACAGAATGCAAGTCAATCAGACATGTACGGGAAAAGAGGAAATAAGCAACGCTTGGCAACAGTGTCTTCTGACCTGCACGTCTGTCGACAATGGTACAATTAAATCCCCCATTAAATGACCCTTCTACCTTCTTTCTCGCTGTTAACCTTTCAAAACAGCGGATATTAACGAAACAAAGCAGTGTCAAAACAACCCGTTCAGCTGAACCGCAGGCGTAGTCCGCAGCTGATGACTAATGTGTGCATCAAGCCCCGTCAAATTATCCCACTTTACGGTAGCCTATTTGATGTTTAGCACAAGGCACATGAATAATGTGAGTATTCGGATGGAATTCAATTTAAATTTAAAAGTATATCTGCGCGATATTTGTACTTAATTAATATGAGCTTATAGGTTAAGTCGTGTATGTAAATTGTTCCATAACTTTCTAAAATGACAGCCTTTACATTAATCTCCCACTTATCGTTATAATACAATGGAGCTAAGCATAGGTAATGAATAATTGCGTGTGTTGGGAGATCTACGCTCATCCGATGGTGAGAGGTTTAATTAAAAGGTCTGTCTAGGTCGATATTTTCTTGAGGCGGAATTGAGTGCTTTCTGCCCAAGATGAGCCTGTCTTATGTTATTACCATGCGTGGCTAGTAACTCTTGTATGTCACCGAACAGTGATTTTATGTCATCTTGTCGGTTGGTTTCCATTTACCCTTTTGTGCTTCCAAATATCTGCTCTCTAGAAAGAAAGTCCCTGGAGCTTACCGAGCAGACATAAATCACTTTGTAAAAAAACACACAAATGCGGCAACCATTTAGTTAGGAATCCATTTTGTTTCCGAAATTTATGTGGAATATCGCAGCAAGTTCGAACAAATGAAGTTCGTAGTGTAGCCCGTTTTTGCGAATATGAAAAAGCTTGTATCCTATAGTTTATTTTTTTGCTTTGAATCAATAATTAACGCGTTAACAATTTTTACTGGGAGCGAAACGCATGGATTGACGTAAATTATAAAAAAAATACTTTCGCGTTTCTTCGAACGCTCTAAGTGCGAAAGTCAAACACACAAAATTCAAACTGGCAAGCGCCACCAGCTGTAGAGATAGGTACTTAAAAATCCACGTCATCGGCGCAGTTGATTAGTTGACGTAACCTGTTTACGGTATAACGATTTAAAATTCAGCCAAATCTCAGTAGTTAAATTAGAACGCAATTTGTATTCTAAAATTACTGCCAAAGTATCAAATTACATGCTAAATGAGCTCTTCACAATTATTTTTTATAGAAGGAAAAAACAAGCTGTTGATTGGACCGGCTTTGAATTTAAGGCCAATGGATCCTTCGACCACAGTTGCAAACAGACACCAGTCTTTACTTTTTAGCAGTTTTTTCTCCGCTCGTCTGCTTCCCCTGGAAATGGGCTTTTCTCACTCTTGAAGTAACAATAGCTTGTACTGCCCCCGTTTAAATACACCCATTTTTTCGCACTTTGGTATATCGTGAAGCCCTCCTAAGTGTCCCACCAGTGCGAATGACTTATCAGAGTTCCAACCGTCGAGAATGCAGCTTTCCCAAAGGACTCGCTGCATAAAAAAGTGCTTAGACGGTAGAGGCGGTTTGTCTTACCCACAGTGGACCAAGCCAATCTTGAAAATACATAGTATTACCAGTCGTTTTTTCTAAAAAGTAAGCGCTGAATTAATGGTACCAAAATATCATGAAGGTAACAACATTTCAGGAATTGATCAGCAAATATTTTACTGCAGGTTATGAATTATAGTAAATTCCAAATCAAACCATATTAGATTGTTATTAGTCCGTGGTAGCTGTTTTGAATTTTTAAATCTGAGAGTTCCATTCAAATCTGCAGCGCTTTGTAATTGTTATGAGTCATCTCTAGGGCAATTCAAGCGATAATTTCTAGTGGGCCATGCTAGAATAGCGAAAAGGTCATCTCACCAAATCGACAATGATTTAGTTATTGTGCTCCAAAATGTATGTATAGCAGAGTAGACTAACGCTATAGATGAATGCAGTTGCACTAGCAAACTAATTTACGATTGTGACTTGAACAGTTGCAAAATACGTTCAAATTTTCTCAAGGCCAGAGGTAGAAGACGTTGCCACACTCACCGACACGATTTAGCGATGAAACCGATTCAGAATGAATTTATATATATATATATATATAT
>MNPL01011831.1:16502-50259 GCA_002081605.1 Tropilaelaps mercedesae
CTACGCCACACCTCAGTTCTGCCAAATCCACTAGTTGTCTATGTGCTGCGTAGATATCGCGCATACCATCAAATCTACAGCCAGCTATTGGCCAACACAGCTTAGCAGCATACTTGCTGCAAGGTGACGCTTGTATACATTGAGCAGTATGTTTTTATATTAACTTAGTCGTTACGCGTGGATACAGTCATTGCTTCGCTATAGCGACCGCATAAGAAACATTATTTGGATAACCTGAATGAGAAGTAATCGACAGTGACGGAAGGGGGGTATAGTTAATCATTGCATGTTTGATTTAGGCTACGCTACATTGGAGCACCCCGTACTATACAAGTCTCATCGCTAGATTTTCATTCACCTAGTATAAAAGTTGATAATTGCTAAATTATCCGCTTGATTTTAACAACGTGTTTGTACTAAAAAGTGTACAAAAGGAGACTGAGCTGAAACAGACCAAGCTAGAGTTACAGCTATGCACCTATTTAGTACTACATTTACACTATGATTAAATGTGAACGAAGTCCTCACCATACATCAAAATAAACTATTCATAATATAAAACACGCATTATTTCTGATAACTACTGCCCATTAACAGCAAGATCGCAACATAGGTTTATATATGATACTACTAGGACTTGTGTATATGCATACGTGCGCAACATATTAACGATGCTTTAAACATTAGTCATATACACAATAATTAGTCAATTTTAAAAAATGATTGTCTTCCTTCATTTCCTTCTCGAAGACGCTCGTTCATCGGCCCCCTCCCGTCTGCTCTCTTTCCGTTACTTCTTCTTCTAGGCAAGTTCGGCACGACCCCAATCCGTTTTCTCTTTATAGGCGTAGATTCCTTGTCTCTTAACGTGCCAGGTGTGCTCATACTCGATGTTGCGCTTGCTCGCCATGTGTGACAAAATTTTCAGCTCCCGAGGGCTGAGCAACCGAACCCTTGTGGCATCGCCCTGCAACCGCTTCTTGGAGTGATGCAAATAACTCAGTAAGATGCACTACTCTTGTTTTAAGCTTTTGTTGGGGCCCCGCAAGCCTTTTGATGCATCTTATAAACGCAGGAAATATTGTTATCTATATTAGCGGGACGATGGTGCAGTCTGTGCCGGATGCTTGTGTTCAATGAACGCCGAATGTGTGTTTGTATGTATGCCCATGCGTTAGAGGATATCGCGAAGGGCGCGCGAACTCAGGTGGGAAAGGTCTTAACCCAAACACCAAAGAAGGAATGGCTGCGAGCAAGGAACACACCAAGCAAGGCGACGGCGCGACGTCATTGAATTCCAGAGGAGCGGAAACTGGAGCATTGGAGGGCGGGGGCACCAGAGGAAGACGCCCTAGACTGCCACAGAAGACAGGCATGATTTGCAGGACATTTGTCTTCCGCTGATTTTTAGGCGGTAACTACTCTATAAACTAGAACGATGATTTATTGTGGCACACACTACTGCAGTATGTCATCCCTTCTTTGTTCGATCAACTTACGACTAATCGCACGAATTATCGCACCAATATGCGCGAATTTGGTCTTAGCAAGGATATATATGTATATTGTCAAAAAAGAGAAAAGTTATTGTTGCTTATTCGTATATATATATATATATATATATATATCAACGTGTGCCGTCCAAGCACAGCAAATGTACACATTCCTATTCGTTGACTACACAGTTAGCTTAATTGCGTCCAGAAGTCGATGACCTACAACCTATCCTCGATCCCACTCTTAACTACCAATACCTAAGAGCCAATGGGAAGCATACTATTGACAACGAAAATAAATCCGCTCGCTCGCTTAGAAATCCGGTGGGGTGTGAGCAGGCCCATTGGCTTCCCCTGATATTTGCGCCTCTGTTGCTGTCATTCTCTTCTGTTGCCACACCATAAGTCTGATCTAGTCAGAAGATGGCAGATCTTTCGCAGTCAACGGACATACTAATTCCAGCGAAATGTCAGGTTTTAACTACTATAAAGGTAATTTGTTTGATTTGGTAGAGGACCGCATCTATTGTTTAAATGGTCTTAGTTTCAGATTTTCAGACGGATTATAGCTAAGCAGCCTTGCTCTGTTAGTCACTACATAATATAAACCCGGGTCGAAAGAGGTTAGTTTTAGAGATATATTGAAGCACACTTTAGTGGCTCTAATTTAATATTTTGGATACATTCAATGATTAATTTAATATAAGCTAACACTAAATCAACCACTAATTATATAAATCTTGTCAATGTCGATAGAAAAACTCTAAATTACATTGTTTTAGAGAAAATTTCAAAAAAAGCTCCCAACGGCTGAAGTCGAGAGTTAGGGGAAAAATCGAGAGAATACGGCAGTTGTGAACGGAAACATCAGCGGAAACATCAATCTACTAGGAATAAAATCTTCGCGATATCCATTTATACCAACTAATAGGCAAAGCTAATTGGCTCGCTAGCCAATAAGCGTACCATCCGTGTGGTAACATAAATGCTAAGCTTATATGAGCCAAGAGGTCTATTTGGAACAAGATCAAAACCATACTAGAATGTATTTCGGGTGCTTCCACCTATAATTTGTGAGACCTTGCCAGAGTAATAACTTATTTATATAAACAGAATTAACGAAGCAGATGGGTATAGATGAATATTTTTCAACCCATCTATTGACAAAAGCTATGAACTTCGATTTGATTGCTCCATATTATATACTTTACAACTTTGACAACTAACTCACAAGACAAACTTGATCGCCTAATAATCGCGGCCTTATTGATGATTGGGTAGATGGCAATAGCCTGCAATTATTACAGAATACGTAAAGCATCTCTGACAAATTTGCTCTCAGCTAAACACTTCCCAGACGGAGTCATCAGCGCCCCGCTAATTTTCTTTAATAATGAATGAAGCACTCGAGAAGCACTTCTAGGGTTCATTCATTCCCATTAGGTAGAACCAGGCTTCTGTGACAACGGGGCGGTATTCTAGTTAGTAGTTCATATATGACGACATTCAAAGGCCACCATGAGTTCCGCTCTCTTGATATCCGGGATCGACATATCTTAATCGCAAGCCTTGCCTGGTGTCCCCACATTCACTGCTTCTCAGTGGTAACATTTATCGAACAAACTTTTATCAAGTCAGTATTGACGATCAAATCGACGCCCCTTTCCTTTGTTGGGAGATGCTATTGTTGTTGTCGTTGTTGTGCGCGAGGCAATGGAAGATTGATAAATATGTAGGGATATTTTTAGCCGGAGCCCGTTTATAGTTTTATCTTATAGCTATATTAGATATCCAGGGTAGGTGGCTACCTACTTGTATCAGGGCGAACGATACACTTCATTGAAGGAAATAGGGAATTGCAAGTTCATTGTACCCTACTTGAACTGCCCGGTAGGCCCAATCGGAGAGACATTGGCGAAAATGATGCGGAACAATAGCTTTTGCCGTCACTTGATTTCAGTATTCGACAAGATCAGTTGTAGCGGTGACTTGTGCATTCCCAAAAATATCCTGACTCAGTTAAATCAATGGATTGGAACTCTCAAATCAACTCTTGCCACAACACTCGTCTAAACAGGAGTTGATTTAGCTCCGTTCTACCACGGCAAAGCTTACTTTGGGGAGTTTCAGCCGCAATAAAAAAGATAATTATCTACAATTAACAACAATAAAAAACTAAACAAAGCATAATATAGCAGCATTCGAGGGAAGCCAATCTTCAAATTTCGTCTATATATTCTTACTATACTATATTTCCGTCGTTACATAATTTTAATAACAATGATAATAAGAAACCTTGCCCTCAAACGGATGAACTTGGATGACAGAAATAACAGCCGTATTGACAACGAGAATGTTGAATGAAGTATCTTAAACTATACATCGTAAAAGAGGTCCATCCGATGGATTCTTAACGAATTGTAAGCAAAGATAAAACCAATATGAATCAGTTCGACGCCGGCTGCATTGTGCCAGTTCACTTGCGCTCATTCCGTCTAGCTCTTTACTCATCTCCAACTTCCCCACCCAACGTCCTGACGTGCTGGCCCTTCTACATGCCTCGCCCAAATTCTATTTCGCTCTCCACGAAGCGTTTCTCATCGAACGCTGCACCCGAACACTGCAACGGCTGTTCAGCCCGCACAAGGGTCTCTCGCCATTCTCGTCACAATGTAGCGTGCCATTAAGCAAAGCACAAGCCCGTGCGATGCCCGTCCACGTGTTCCTGTTGTTTGCTATGACTAGTGGTGGGTGTCTCCTCTTTACAAGCTTCGCTCATCGAGAGGATACTTGTGAATTTTATGCGGTGCGCGGGTGAATGGCCACTAAGGCGGCAGTCTCAGTGTCCCATACCCGGTGTCCTTAGACTTATGTCCAAATAACATTGAACTATCCTCTGGTTCTGATTCTAAGGCGAGAGGGAGAGAAAGGTCATGCGCCTTTGCTACTCCCCTTGTTGATGATGCTGACGATTTTTGCAGATTCTGCCTCTTCTACCGGAACAATCACCCTACCTCCACTGGGCCACTGGAAGGCAGAGCGAAGACTCCGCAACGCTTTCTGTTTGAAATAAAAAAAGATCACTAAGCGCCGCTAGAAACATTGTTCTTCCCCTGGTTCCACTCAACCGTAACGGAAAAACGAGGCTAAAATTGTTTGTCACAGGGAAAACTGGCCAAATGAGCATATTATATTCGTTTTTCTACTTCCTCCTTAAATGTCAATTTGTAAGTCCGAACGAAATATCCAGACCACCGCCTACCTGTTGGCGGCTATGATAGCCGCGATCTATCGTAACTTGCTTATGTTAATATAGGCCTCTTGTAAATTTATAACTTATTTATTAAGTTAGGTCAATATTGGCTTAACCAATTATGAAACTGCTTTGACCGACTGCATCGCGGCTGCAATTTCATTCAATTGTGTACGACTCAGTGGTACTTAGTTCGAGTGTTGTTGCGAGGAGGCCGCGTGAATAGATGGAAATCAAAATAAAACCTCTGATGCAAGTCAACTAAAGTTTGTACTCAGTGAAAATGTAAAGACGAAGCGTTGGTCTGTAATCGGATTTTTTAAACGTGTCCTTTTTTCTGTTAGTTTCTCAGCGCTGTCCAACATGCATTTACTGCTTGGCATTGTAGTTTATCAAGAATCCTATAACCACTATTGAACATTATCACTCATAAACTAACCATTCAACGAGTATAGCTGGTCGGCGGGTCTAGTCACTTGATCTGCTTGTGTCTTGACGTATTCGCGATTATATTTACCCTTAAACGATACTCTTCGATCTTATATGGTCATTCATGCCGTACGTTGAATCTGGGCTCTCATGTACTTTGCACACCTTGGGCATTGCTGCTGTTAGTCGCTGCTAATGGGTTTTCATTCATACCCAGCAAGCGTCATCTGCTACCCAAACTCCCAAACGTGCGTGGTGCACTGCTTCGCAGACACTTTTCATCCGTACGCGGATCCCCAGAGCCCATAAACTTTCGTACAAAGCACATTGACATCGGGACAGATGTCAATGTCAGATGAGCACTTGCGCACAATCCCATTGACGGTTCCCCTACTGCTCCCGATGTACAGCTAGCCGCTATGTATAAACTGTTTCCACATATTCTGTTATTCACATTGGCGACATTGACACCTTGCTTCAACTTTCCTAACCACCTTATCCGCTCCGGTGAAATCCTTTAGAGAGCATTTCACAGCGGTATAACAACCGCTGGTAACGTGCAGTTCATCAAGATAGCGGCGACGACTTGTTAGCTACCATGAGCATACGTTTTATTTTGAGTCCACTATATGTTCCTTTCTTTAGGACACAAGAACATTGCGAGTTATGTTCACGTAGCCGTACGACGTTCGTCCCCCTCGTGTTACTATATAATTCTTGCTTTGCCTGATAGGCTTTCATAAGGCTTTGGCTCATTGTTTTCCACTTTCCTTCAAAATGTTTGGATTTTCCTGTCTGTCGCGGAGCTTTGGCCAATTTTGCCGTTTTCTCTTGCTTAGCTCGTCTGACATGGTAGCCTGCACACGCTTTACTGCAGATATCATTCTATTAGCCCTACGGGGTATCGGGTACCTCATAGTTTAATTCTTTGCCATGGTCGATAGCCCAATAGCCCGATGATAGTTCTCTCGGAAGTAGCTAGGTTACTTGTCGTTATCTGGTAGTTCTTAATTAGCTCTTAAACAACTGAAGGTTTAGGACAACTGCAGGATCTGCGTGTAGCTAGATTACTTTTAGTTATGCGTTGTGGCAACCATACTTCCTATATAGGTGTGTTCTTCAATGTATTATTGAATATTCAAGGTGCATGACACTACAACTGTACCAAACACTTTGTTTAAATGTTGCTTATCGCATGATACCAAGGTTTTATTTCGGGAACGCGTTTATTTCAAGATCACGATCGATATGTAGTGTAATATAGCACCAGCCCCTTAGGACTCCTATGTCTTACCTAAATAAATACTTTTACTTTTTTACACTACGGTACCAATGCATGATCCTTGTTTCACGCTCTTAGTTTTCTATAAAAGTGTAAGTACGACAACATCATTTAGCTGGCACCACAGAATCGTCCCGCAGAATGCCAAACGTTATCGAGAAGGAATGTACGACGAGAAGTTGTTGGTGGCCAAAGGTACTCAGCGTTCAGAGCTTGGCGCTAATACCTCGCTTAGAGCAGCGGCTGGGAATCAGCGGGAAGAAGTATGAATTTTTCTGCGCCGACTTCAACAGAGGCGGCAAAAGTTGATGACTTTCGGGGAGAGGCAGTGACAGACTTGGCCTCCGAGCTGGCGATGAGATAGCAGATCTGCATTAGAAGCTAGCGTGACAGATCTTCCCCGTTACCAGGCCGAAGTGAAGCCCTGGCTGTGGAGACAGTTGGGTAAAGACACGGAGATTACGTCTTGAAGCAGCGCGGGACACGATGCGCTTATGGAAAATCGTGCGCACATGCAAATCTTTGCCCATTTGAAACCGGCATTCGACTTCTACTAAAGTGAAGTGCGTATTAATGCGCGTTGTTATAAAAGAAGGTTGATGTGACGGCATCGCAAAAAATATGATCGTAGCAAATAATACGGAATACCGGTACGAAACAGCCCATTTATTGATAAGCCCATTTATTGATAAGTCCAAGTAAAGTAGTAGTATATAGTTCCACCCTAGTGTAGTTATTTTTATTGTAGTAGTATGGATACTTTTTACCGATTGTATTGCGTGTTTTGACAATATTTAGGTAGTTTATCTTAAAATATTTTTTTAAAGTTGACCGTCAAATATTTTTTAAAGTTGACCATCAGCCAACATTTAACGTCCACGGTAGCAGTTTTTGCATTACTTCGTAAGACGGACCCCATATAAATGGTAAATGTACACCGGCGGGGATCGAACCCGTGCACCTACGTGTCTCCTCCGGTCGCAAGGCGTATACGAATGCACAATGTGCACCTGGGGGGATCGAGCCCGTGCACCTACGTGTCTCCTCCAGTGGCATGGCGCATACGAATGCACTAAGCCACCGAGCCCGACAGGTGGTTTACCTAAATCACATGGAAAATACGTAGGTTGGGACTTAGAGAATAACGGACATTGATAAGCTTATGAATGGTGGTGTTAATTTCGCCAAATTATTTGCAGAGCCATAGCTGAGGACGCCAAGGTGGAGGTACCAGGGCTTCACAGTTTGATGGCGGACTACTTCGGTATATTTAGTGCCCTCCTCCGCAAGAAGAACAACTAATTGAAGACGGCGGAATGGCGGCAGCCTCAAGTATTTTTTGGAAATCTTTACTCAATATTTTTGGGTAGAACAACAAATAGTCAACGCACCAATATGATAAATTGGTGCGCCTCACTGGAAGTCCTATCTCTTATAACTCCTAACTTTTAAAAACTGACATCAATTATATTTTACGCGGGCCCGTTTGGTGCACGCAAATTTCACAGTAACAGCTGAGTGAAAAGTCGGTGATCGGTGGCTTTGTGCATTCGCAACCGGAGGAGGCATATAGATGCACAAGTTTGATCCCCGCCGTGACGCATTTATATTTACAAGGTCTATCCTACTAAATAGTACGAATATGACACCGTAGATATTGAATGTTGGCTGATGGTTAGTCCTAAACGCCATAGCGATACCGTGGCCATCAGCTAGTAGAACATCGAGTCCTGTTGGTAGCGTGTTTCTTGTATGACTAGCTCCATGTCCTTGGAGCGGTTCGAATTAAGGTAGTTTCGAGTTGACAACAGGTAGAGTACTCAAGCCCCTAATTTTATTTTTTGTTGATTAAGTTTGAGTCCCGTGCTTGTGCACAAATATTAAAATTTTCTCTTGCTAACACAAGTTACGCAAGAAAATTGTACGTTTACTGGTCCCCAGGCTGTGGCAAAAACGAAGCTGTTTCACAAGAATCTGTAAAACCGTATACCGTGTCGCATATATATTAACCGACGCTACTGTTTGTTTCACTCGTGAAAACCAGTATAAAGCCAATATGCTGGTATTACATTAATGATGTATGCTTCTAGATAGACCTGTTCTATCTTCACCAGCGCTTTTCCAATGACTGATTTCGTTCGTTCGGCCTGACATAAAACAACAGTCTTAACATTATGGTATCTGGAGAGCCTACACTGCTCATGGACCGGGCCATGATACTTCGATGGCGCCGGTTCTATCGACGCAAGGCAGAGGCTTCGCAACGTGAAAAAGCATTCAGACGAGCTAGCCAACCGAGGCCCTGGTCTGTGCTGAAGAAGACATATATAGCTTTTCTTGTATGCTGTGTCGTTATTCTAATCTCGATTTTTGGCATCGTGAAAAACCGACAGAGACTCATCGAAGGATTGAAAATAGATACATCAGGTGGGATCGACCCATTTTAGTCGACAGAAGCATTTAAGCAACCGCACCAATATAGGCGATGTTGAATCGGCGAGCACTTGAGGTACTCTATATTTTATTACTGTTTTTTATCTCGCATCTCTCGGCTGATAGGCTCCCGTGGTTAATTTTCCAACTGTTTGTAGAAATTGCATCATCCGGATCCTAATAAAGTACTAGGCCGTTGCACTCTAATTTTATTGTAAAGATTTGAGACGCAAACCAGCCCAGTGGAAATGGCGGTACTATGGATATGTCACGCATTAGCTCACCGTAAGCCTATTTGGCTGAGCGTTAAGGTCACCTTTAAAAAACGCACAAAAAATCATTTATTGGTAATACTTATTATAGCAGATAAAAAATACTTCCGAATTCAAATTGGGACACGTATGCTTCGTTCATATGCTTCGTTCTTAGGATACTCAAAGTTATGCGGAATGGATTCCAAGGTTAAAACGAACAGTGTCTCCAAAATTTAACTGGGTAGGTTCTACTGTGGCGAACACCCTTCTCTACAGGCGCTATGCAATTTACGTTTTCTTAATTTCTCCAATGCACTCGATCTAAAGAATTATTAAACATCTATTCTTTAAAGAGCACTGTTAAGACTAGCCTTCTATATGCATCAATATTAGCAATTAAGAAGCATCAATTAAGTTTCCGACACCATTGAACTCTGCCAGTCCGGCCTCCATGCTGGAGAGCGACTAAACCATCTATTATTAGCACTCTACAGCACAGTAGCGCTAAAGTGACATGACGTCCATCGCATACTCGTTTACAAATCCCAGATGACTGTGACGAGCTTCAACATATCATAGTGACAGTTGCAATATGGTTCCAATCCCCGGTAGTTTACCGACCCCTGTTGTCCTACCTTTTTACTGATTCGCGTCAATTCTGTTGTCTGCTTAGGGCGTCTCTCCCTTCTCCTAAACCCCAAAATCCGATCCCGGGTTCGAACATCGGTGTTCTTAGGCATCTCCATTCCGGCACTCTGATGTCATATGCACTTGTGGCCTCTGGCGACAATTTCTGCTTCCTCTGCCAAACCCCAACCCCTCTTCCCCGAACTTGGCCCTTAGGATGGGTTTTTTGGCTCATCCTAACGTGCCCACTGGTGCAGCTTGCCGGTGATGTTCTCCAGCCAGCATGGAGATGCCATCTTCATTAGTGTATATGTATAATAGTAGTATATGAGAGGGCGATTTGAAACGCAGGAGACGCCGCAAGTAATGACTAAGATCGAACTCCACAGGAAGCGACAAGGCGAGCAAACAAATAGTACGTATTCTTGTCTCACCTGTTCCTATGCATGTGACCTAGCAATATGGTTTCGTCGTGGAGCCGCCGGTGGAATAAGCGATATGGTGTTCCGCCAAAACGGAAATAGCTTGTCGCATGCTGTCCTATTGTTCTACGGCAGTGGAATAATTTCCTCGGACAGAACAATCAAGCCGTTTAACGTCCAGGTAACTGTGTGGGTTAATGCTTGCGAAATAAGGACGAGGACAGCGGCAGCAGGCGAAGATATTACGAGCAGGTATTGAATATGATAATATTCTAGCATATCTGCATTGTTTGTATGGGCTGAGCTCCTCAGAATATTTTGTTCATATAAATATGCGCGCTATACGTCGGTAGCGCAATTATAAGAAATAACGTGAGGAGTGTGAAGGGAACTATCACTCACATTAATGTTATCGCAATGACGATTTCTGTGTTGTCATATTTGCGACTTATGTAATGTTGCCGCTGGTTAATTGCCGATATAATGCTTCGATGGTTAAGCATCAGATTGACGCATTCAACGGGGCTGTTGCAATAATAGTTTCCTTGTTTTCTAAGTAATAAAATTACTCAGAAAAATAAGTCGAATTCTACTTGAGCTCGAGCAGCTTGTTAATTTTAGCGTACTCTAGCACGGCCGTATTACACATGAAACTGCAACGTCATACCCAAGTACCCAAGTTGGCCTGTAACCTTTGCTACTCCAGATCTTATGCAATTACTACGTTGGATAAGCCCATGTAGGGTTTATCCAACGTAGTCTCCTTTAACGACAATATCTCTTTAAATTTCTTGATAATACATTTTTCCTGTATTCGTTTGAGATTAAATTCATGCGGAAAAGGCCACGTCCATAATTAATGAGCCTAACCTAGAAAACTACTGTAATAGACCTATGTTCATTAGTTAACTTTTTCTATAATTCCTTTTGCGTATTCTTACACACGCTCCTACATAAACACAGACACAACCTTACACCCTTACTTAATACACAAACTGTTATGGATATAAGCCAAATAATTAATCATTTCTATTTTTTAATTCTCATGTAAATTTCGCTCGCACAAGTAACGAGAACGTAGGAACTAAACGGCAGGGATTGAAGCACCTGAAGTAGAAATAATGTGCTTACGTGCTTGAGCATGGAGACGGATAGAGGTAAGAGGGGCTTGGCGGCGGCAGACTGGGATAAACGCCGCAACCGGTCATGTTTCAGCCGTCGATCATTACCATCATTACGTTACATTAATAGTACGCTGACGGGGAATACGAGGACGGCTACGCCGCTCTCAACCCACAGCCAAAACGGATAAAAGAGCGAGAGAAAAATGTATTTATTAAGAAGGCCACCGCAGCGGAAACCGTGCACGAGATCCACGAGGCATAGATGGAGCTTGCTAGCTAGGCCCAGACGAGCCTGTATCCAAAACGCTCAAACATAGAGGGCTTCCCCTCCAACCACCCCCGTTACTTTCTCCAGTAACAGGGCTGTCGCATAAAAATAGTCTATTGATCAATTTATACCGTTATACCATAGTTGAGGTTCTTAAACCATTTTTACGACATACGATAGTGGGGACAACGTAATATTAGCTACCACCAAGACCAACGAAAATTTTCGCACCACAGAGAATGCCCTGGCCTTGAGTTAGGTTGGATTTGAGAAATATATCTATACACTTGTGTAGATTCGCTACGTGATTCTAACCGTTACGTAGATATGTATGCGTATATTTTTTTATTGATGGCTGAACTAATTTCTTTAATAAGCACATTCAATAGTTTAGCTAAGTCCATGCGACGAATTGTAAACATATGGTGGGATTAACGGTTTCTTTTAATACCAGAATTTTATATATCTTGTGCACGAGTATACTCGACTACTGAATTTTTACCAACAACCTGCTAAAATATTTTTCACGCAAATACTCATGATCTGAAGAACACCGGAAGTATGGTCCCCTCAAAGGTTTCCTACGCGGGCGTCACCGTGTCCGTCCATCGGTTCTGCTTAGCATCCTTAATTCGATGACCCGTCCCCGCCCCCTTCCAGTGGTCATTTCTCGAGTGCTCACTCCTAATGGTAATCGTCGAACCCACCGAAGCTCTCCTCGCTAGGGCCAACACGAAACGATAGACATAGCGCATTCCCTAATCGGCCCCTACCTTTGCCCACCTCACCTTAAACAGACAAAAAGCGTCGTTTGAGCCATTTTTACGCTTATTGATAAATACACGATTATAGGCAGTCTCTATTGGGTTTGGTACTTATTGAACGTCACATACTCTATATATTGAGCGTATTGTTTTACTCAATAATAGTCGTGTTAGAAATATGAATGCACCCTGATTAAATATTTGTGTACAAGGACTACCATATCAATTCAACTCATACAATCAAGCTCTCATTGCACTTAGATCTTGCGGGGAATTATTTAAATTGGCTATAAGAAAAGTATGTCCGACAGGTATATAACTAACGTTCAAGCGATCAAATATTATCTTTTTGAGCCGATGGGTAAAATATATTGTTTTATCAATAAAATTGAAGCTGCGAAAATATGAAAACACATACTGCCATATTTAAAGGAATAATAGGTTCGGTACTAAAATAGAAAGTCAATTTCAAATCTAGATCATTTCTTAGGTAAATGTACTCTACATAGGCAACAATTCCGTGTGGTGCTTACGTTGAATGTCTAAAAAAGTCGAGCGCACTGGGTTTGCATTTATCTAGCCTATTTCGAGCACGTGATTTCTCCGCATCATACTTATTTTTGAAAACTCCATAAGTTTTTGCTGTGCCAGACTATTTACAGCACTTAGGTACGAATATTATTTAGCTTACTGTATTCACTAGATCCTTTGTCAGAAACTGAGCCAAGCAAAATTTGTATTGTAGCAATCACATCGAAAGACTCGGCCTGTAAAGCCTCACAAATCCATGTTTTTCGTTCCAACATTGCGGCTTCTGTGATAAACAAATTAACACACCATTGCACCTTTGGCCTGTATCTTGCAACTTCCATCTACGAAACAACAAAAAAGTGTGAAACCTGTCCTTCCCCAGGGGTACCATCTTCTATTTTGCTGTTCCCGTCGTCCTGTCTCTCGCCCTTCGTCCTCCAGTACAAACTTATGCCCGCTCGTGTTTTTGCAGTTTTCTGCTTCCGTAATCGTTTGTACCAACACAGCTTCCCTAGGTAGCTGCGTTGAAAGGGTCTGCGAAGTTTGTTCGGTTCGAAACGCCTCACGAGAGCGAACTGCGGGACGTCGGCAAGCACGGGTCTCTCCCGCAGCATTCGCTCTGCCCCGTCTTTGTGACCCATCGCCCGAGGCCAAACTTAGCCCAAATTCAACTCCTTAGCTCCCAAGAACTTAGTGAACTCTATTGAATTTGGTGCTGGCCGGCTACGCGTTAATGCAAGCGATTAACATCCATATCACGCTTCGGCGCTCTAAGAACGCGTACTTATACACTGCCCTTTGTCCGTGGCGGCTGTACGGGTAGCCACATACAACATATAGGACGTTGAACCGTCGATAATTAAGGTTATGCCCTAAACATGTTCCAAGAACTGTAGTATTTTTTCTTTACTAAAAATGACAATGAGTAAGTTACATATATTCTGACTATGAATTTGATGGTATTGTCTTTGTCTAGGGCGGTTAACAGAGATACTTTCCTCTTAAGTGGTCGTTTTGTATTCATTTCTCGTTAGATAATTGAATGCGTTGTGAGTGAGCTGTTTAGTGTAATACGCCAATAATTCAGAAAGTTGGGCATCGAAAGAACATGATTTTCATTAACCAATTACCTATTTTGATTAATGCTGCGTTTCTGCTAGTAAGCGAAGTGAAGACGAATAATAGTGATTTTAAGTAATTACTATGCAATTATAATAAGTGGCGCACTATGTAAGTATAATAATAAATTATCCCTAAACCTATTAAAATATCTGGGCTCGTTTATATGCGAGGGTGTATTAAAGTGCATTACTAAATGAGTAAATAAAGTAAATGCATGTGGCAGTAGTGGAAACTATAACAATTACGGTAGTTCTTGCCAATATATATATATATGCATACTGATCTGAGTTCTAAATAAATCTATCAAAGTTTTTATGAATGTCGCCAGAGCCCTTTACACACCGTTGAAATCATATACATATGTATATACGTATATATGTATATATATAAGGATCTAATGTGCTAGTGCATGAATGTGTACTTCCGACTATGCGGCGATAGACGTGATGACCCTAGAGAATGAGGAACAGTAGAGTTGTAGAAATGAAGAGAGATGCATACGGTGCCGAGATAGAGATAATGCGAATTCCTCGAGGGAAATAAAGCGTGGTTCCTTGTTCCAGTGCCGTTCCATCGCTGAAGAATTCTTCCGCCTACTGGGGAGACAATGGAGACAACGGGACGACATAAGCTTTGGTGGACTTCTGACGAAGAGAAGGACTCAATGATGCGAGACGCAATGGCTGTGAAGCTCACAAAGCATCACTGCCTTACCGGCGTATCCCTAGTGTAAAGAGCGCTTTCTTTCGGTTCTTAGACAAACGGAATACAAACTATAGAGAAAAAGTTGACGGATATTCGTAGACAGTAATCAGAAGGGGGAAATGGAAATGGATATTCATAACGTAAAAGCGGAATAAACCAAAGAAGAAAAAGGTAAATCGGAAATATATGAGGATCTAATAGCAGAACAAGCTTTCGACCTGTTATAACATCTCTCTGTAGTTCCTCAGTCTTACTATTGCCTTACCACTGAACAGCTCACATTTGTTCAGAATAGATTAAATTTGTGCCGACATTTTGCACTGCTGTGGCGACTACATCCGCAACCTTACCCCTGCTGTTATAGATCAATTGTACAATATTTTTTGCATTTTATTTTAAATAAAATTCTCACAAAATTGCGACACAACAACGTCAAATCATTGAATTCGCACACTAGCTCTTGTCCACAAATAGGTCTGGTCGTTTACATCTGCCACTCGAGGCTACCTACTTAGCCTCACAAGTAGAAGCATTCAAAGAGTCGTATTTTGCTACTGACGTTTTTAACTAACTAATCCCACATCTTTGCGGGTATTTACCTTGGTTGTGTCTTCGCATTCCAAAAGTTGTACGAGCACTCAAAAGTTGGACCTTGAGAATAGTGGGTCAACGAAGTGTAACCAGATTAACGAGATGGCAATCCAACACCGGCTGACACTAATCTTCGTCATCTTGGGCCTCCGGCGAAGCCACCTTTCGACTGCGGAGCGTGTGCATCATCCTTCTGTGATTTGACTAATGGCACCAAATACACGATTACATAGTTCTTGTAAGGCTTGAGTTGCCACCATTTTCACCTCGACTATATTGAATGTTTGGTGCGCGTCTTTTTTCGGGTGTTCATTTGCATCAAAGTTTATTCAGTTGAAAACGTGCATCTTATAAGTGCATGCACATGAGGCTGATATCGCAAGTTATACCTTTTGATCTACAACATGCGACTCAATTTAGATAAAGCTGAGAGGCGGTACCCATCATACTGTATTCCAGTTAGTTTGCGTTAAGTTTTATTTCTCTCTCTAATTTAAAACTATATACAGTTTCGCATGACAAGTCGTTTTAAAATAGCATTGATTGTAGAAAAATGCGCGGTTGTTTCCCCTGTTCAACAATGAGCTCTTTTTATGGCGGTACCATATTCAACGTGAAACATAGTGTACACTTGTGGTATGAATTACTCGGCTATTATTAACGTTTACTGGTCCCAATTATTATAAATCATAATTATTTGCTAATTAGTATTTATCTTGCGGCTATACCCGTGGCTCATATCTTTGTAATTGTCTTGATTTAACTACACATTGCTCAATACCGCACCTTTAGTATAAAGCACAAATATTATCAATTCTATCCTAAGATCGAAGGAATGAAAGGTATCTCGTACAATCACCCGCGCCATTTTAACTCAGGTTTGCAATCTTCAACACTGCAACACATACTGCACAACTCGAAGATGATTGTTCTACATGGCTCGGTCTGCCCCATCCCCTCGGCTTTTCGAGCCTTCGAGGGGAAGATGCATTTCTTCACATTGTTCTAGCAATCCGATCGATGCCTTTGGGACAACTGGTGGCACGGCTCTACTTCAAAGAGTGCACCGGGCAGAAGTTGCAATTCACGAGATTCTGCGCGTTACACTTCGGGACGCTGAGAATGCGAGCGCAGGATGTGTTTCTCTTCATGTTGCATCGAGGAAGTGTGATGTTGGAGTAGGGTCGGTCGGGCAAACAGAGCGGCCACATTAATTAAAATAGCAGTCCTGCCCGGCGCAATATTATCACTATCTCCTTGAAAAAAGTTCTGTTACTAATCACCTTGTTTCTTATGTTCGTACCTCCGGCGGTGTAGTATAGTGCATTAGTGTTTTTTGCTGTTAGTGGTATTGTTATTTGAAAAACAAAGACAAGAATAATGGTATTAAAGAAGGCGAGGGAGATTTATTGGCTTATGGCATATTGCTGTATTTAGTTTGCTGCAATTAAATTCTGTGCTAAAATATCAGTACTAGTGGTAGTGTAGAGTACCCGACTAGACTATCCAGTCCAAAGGTAAGAGCGTTTTAAAAGCACAAGTAGTTACTGTTAGGCTGAATATTTGTCTTTTAATTTTTCCTGAAGGTGCTATAGAATGCGAGAATCGACACTGAAGCGTACGTAATACATTAGATTTGTTCGAGCAACGTAGCAAGTGACGAATCAGTAATGTTCTGTACATTACCCAGCCTTCACATTGAAATGTAAATGGGTGAGCTCTCTTAACTTCATAATAAGAGTCATGCCGGCCGGGCTGTTCGCCAAGAAAGGCCAGTAAAAAGAGGATTGGTCAATGTCACTCAAGTTGAATTTGTCGTTAATTTTGATAGAGTGAAGCACTCTTCAGCGCGGAAACGAACCCAATGGAAGGATCCAAAAATGGTCGACTGCAATGGCATATCGCGCAAACCACAAATGTTGCTCTGTTACGCGCCCAGAACAGTAAATTTCACTTCGACAGCTTCAGCTGTGGAATCACAGCAATTCCACTCATTTCACAGAGGAGAAAAGGTGAAATTATGAGGTAATTATTATAATTATAGGTGGAAATATTATTATATAGGAGTGAAATTATAATTATTAATAATGGGTTTACTATTATTATTAGGTATAGTATTTAATATTACAATTATAATTAACTAGCTTGACTCTAAAGCAAAAAACCATGTAACACAAGCACGCTGTTTGGAAGGCGCTCAGTATTAAGTACGCAGGCGTCGAAAACATAAGGTACCTTGAACATTAATGATGATATGGACATTGGCAGCGATAAGCCGTTACGTATGTCTATTTCAGCTGGTTGATCCCGTTAAGTCCACTGGTGCGATACTGGAGGTGGTTATAGACCGTACAGTTTTTGGTATTAGGAGATCCATCTGTTTCGAAATTTTGGAATTACTCGTAAAGTATATCGGAAACTGTATCGGACATCGGCGCGTTTGTATGGGCAAATGTTGTTCAATCAAAACCGTAAATCGTCACTTCGACATGTGGTAGAAATGAACAAGTTTGTCTTTACAACTGTGCAGTGCGCACACTGGAGAGCTTCAGCTCAATATTGCTGCGTGACGTATTCCATGCACCGAACGACATACCTGTAAAGACGAATTTCAATTGTGTATTTTTTCGGTACCATCTAACTAATTGTGCCCATCTTACACAAAGCGTTTCTCTGTCAGAAACAAAATCTAAATTGTGTTGGTCTCGTACCAAATATGTCATGACAAGGGATATGGTAGAATGAAATGCAAGTATAAACGAATAAGTGAAGCTGAAAAACTCTCTCGAAGGCATGACCCATTGAACGCCAACCCGTTTGTGCTATTGATGTACAGTAGGGCGGTTGCTTTGAAATTAGCTCGTTTTAGTGGCACTGTTCTCGCAAAGTTGTATTCAACAAATGAAATAATATAACCATGTGAATGCACTTTCCGCACAAGCTTCGAGTTTAACGAATTTTCTGCATAGTATTACAATGAAAGAGGAGTTACGTCTGCTATCTGTAAACAATGTTTTGCTATCTCATTAAAAAAGAGTCAATGTAATAAGCCACATATGTATTGTATTATATATCACTGTATCATATCCGATGAGAGACGCAAAAAGTAGATAAAGCTATAATATGTTCCTATTGCCTGCTCGTGCAGCACACAGCGCTGTGTGGTACAGATGAACAAATAATGAAATCTGCTAGCCAATGAGCGTGCCCATCGGTGACTTGAAGGACGGTGGTTACTTTATGCCTCGAGGTAAAACGGCCATCACACCATACACCATGAAGCACTTATGAACCACGACAGCTTTCATTGCGACGCCAAACTAGGCGAGTGCATGGATTCTATAAGTGCACATAAATTTTATTTCCCTCTTCGTTCAGCAGACAGTTGAGGAAACAAATACAACATCGTTGTCAAAGGCAAGGAGACGAAAGCTGATTACAATATCGAAGGAACGCAATATAGGCTCAGAGCCACCAATATCCCCTAACAAATACTACCCAGAGCTTGCAGAGCCCGTGCGCACCGACACAGCCTCAGAATTAGCTCTGCTAGGATTCGCTAAAAAAGATATTGTTGCTTCGAATTGGTCTATACGCGGGCGGTACGACAAGAGGGCTAGGAATGCAACACTCAGATAGCATGAAAAGCACAAATAAGGGACGATTTATATGATATCCTTCTTGCACTTTTCCACGAGACTCTGCCGACTAAATGTGTTTTAAAATAGGGCTAGAAGTGGGCAAGTGGGCGCACAATGCACGGTTGGACGCTATAAAACTGTAAAGAATAAATTAGGACAACTTCTTTACAGAATTGCTGGTGCAGTTGTCGTGGTGCAGAAGTCGATGACGATCCTCAAGTAAGAAATGTATATGCAGTTTTTCAGCAAAAGCTTAAAACTCATACAAGCAAACGTAAAGCATATTAATAGTAACAGCTTTTACCATTTTTCCTAACGTGAAACCATTAGTACCACTTGTACCGCAGGGGTTCACTACATTAGTCAAGGCCAGACAAAATTATTTTTAACTACGTTACTACAAAATTACTAGCTGGAGTTTAATTTCTCAATTTCAAAGGCAATGACAATCTCACTCGTTCTCCGGACAACCGGGTATATAGTTTTGCTAGTTTATAATAATATCTTTACCTCTAAAATTCGTGCTCTTTTGTGTACAATTAAAATATTTAGTTTCAGTGTTGATTCGATTAGTTTTGGAGGGATGATGAAGACATTAACGAGTAGTCCTTTCTGATAGAACTAGCCCTTTAAAGGCTCAGTCAAAAATAAATTGTTTGCAAGGCAATTATCCCGGTGATCGTGCATTGCTGAATATTCCCTCGATAAAAGTGTGTAATAATTTATAATTTTGTTAAAAATTCATTTAGTCATTAGGTTTAGCGACATCTCCCGTGATTATCGGTTGTAACCCTTCGTTCGCCGCATTACACTTAGCCTAGCAAACAACTCAGCCGATAGGGGCTTAAAGCTAAGCCGATTTATGCCATAATTTTTTTTGCAAGCATGCTTCTGTAAGCCTGTCCTAGCTTTATGAACGTGTAGATTGAATAAGGATGGTACTAGGATAGTATTAAAGTCAAATAAATAAGAGCAATGGTAATAATAATCAATTTGATAAACAAGCTACAAGCACATGGCATTGGTATATGCATCTAAATAGCGTATAAGCCAAAAGTGCTATAGAGTACAAATGAAAAGCAAAGTTAATGGGAAATATCTAAGATATTGTGTTTAGTACTGAATTCCGTTCAATAATCGTGTCAATGGGAGAGACGGTTTTAAGTTAGCTTTCATAGTATGTGAATTTGAACTGAGTCGCGCCTTTCCACAGGTCGGCACCGATTGTACTGCCCTTTGATCTCTTTTTAATACATTTATTTTCGGAAATAGAGATAGAGTGTTGAGTCAATCAAACAAAGGGAAAAAACATATTCACAGATACAAACGATTTCTTAAAACATGCCTATATGGCTGCGTGCTCAATAATAGAACATCAAGCAGCAGAACTGTTCTAGAAAAATGGCCGCATGAAGTGTCATGCCAGGGCTTATCTATGAGCTTATGGATTATTTACAGAAACAGGGCTCTAACTGAATATTTAATGAAGCTTAAATTTTTCTTATATATCCGGTGGAGGTTGATTATTTGAATTTTTTGACAATAAAGACAGGTACGTTTAGTACTACAAGTTGCGACCGACATATATATGGAGTGTCGCATTCAAACTTTCCAGACCTTAAGCAGGTGTAACTTTTGAGCTAGATGAGCTAGAACAATGATATTTGAAAATGTTTTAGAAGTACCCTTCCCTATTGTTTATAAACTAGTACTACGGGCGCCCCTGAACAGCCGTATAAGTACCGCGTTACCCATCCTAATTTGTCATTAATGACTTTTTCGTATAATCGATGTTTATTTAATGCACACCGCCTATTATACTCTTTAACGCATGCACAAAGCCAGAATCACAAAAGCTAAAATTAGGGGAATAAGGGGTCTAAAACTATCATACAATCTTGTTTTCCCCAATTCGCCGAACTGTTGAAGCAGTCTGGCGGGGCTTTGCGTTGTCATCGAGCATATGTACTGCCTCGTTTCAATTGTCGCGGCAACAATCCATCAGTCCTTTAAAAATCCAAAATAAGGACATCCGAAAGCATAAATTTTTTGCTTTTGGCCTAATATATTTTATTAGCAAATTGCCTGGATGTGCATCATTACTTTATTTCCGTATCTATTCGGCACTTTCACCGAAGATAGTGTCTTTACCTCTAGAAGTCGCTTTCTGATCCCTTTCAGAGGGTCCGGCTAAACCGATCTTTCTTCTTTAAAATCTATCTGGCATTTTTTTAGTCATCCGCAGTTTTTCGATCACTATTACGCCACATTACTGAGGAACGGTAAAATCTGGCCGATATGCTCCCTAAACTCCGCGCTCTCGATTGCTCCGAGGCGTCCGCGGTTCTTCCGCCGTCCGCCGGCTTATTCAGCAGTTCGGGGTTCTGAAATGTGACCTTTTCCTTGGTTATCGTCAAGATCAAAATTTCTACCAGAGAAACGCTGACACTAGACGTTTGCTGTCTCACGCTGAATTTGGACAGGGTTTCCGCCCAATGTTATCACCAATTGTTGATGAATTTGCATCAGACTAACACCTAACAGAAATAAAAACTTGATGAAAGATCATTGGGTTTTGGCACTAAAGTACTTCTTTGTATCTACACTGTTAAGCACTGTCGTTCAACGATCTTCACAAATTTTTATTGAAAAAAATGGATGACGCTACTAACAAAATTTCGTGTGCGTCTAGAAATTAGTCTCAGCTTCGCAGTCGTTTAAAGCCCAGGGTTTAATGGGACATTCTAATATAATATCAAATGTAATTTTGGGTTCAATCGGATGACGGCGGCTTTCGAATAAGCCACCTCTGATTGCCGCAACTATTAAGCTGGACAAGCAGCTTTGGTTGAGAGAGATGGGCGAACGTTAGACGGTTTTATATTTTTTTAGCCATAGAGCAATTAGTTCCATTTTTGTCTTTACATTCGTTTCCTTGCACCGACCAGGTAGAAGTGTCTATAAACTTTGTCTAGCCAAGATGATTCTTGTATTTTGCCAATTTCATTTTCTGTATATTCTTTTTCGTGCGATAAGTATCGAGGGTACTAACGGCCATAGAATGAATAGCATGGTCGGCTGTCCTTTTGTACAGCGGCAGTCAGTCTGACCACCTCTTTGCCTTTCCGACGATAAACAAGTGGTTCTTTATATTGCCGAGAGGTAATGCTATTAGCGTGTTGCCAGTTGTATGCCTTTCCACTAGTACCTTTTCCTAGTGGGTCGAACGAGTGGCTTTGGCCTTTGTCAATGCATTTTTCTCAACATTGCTGCAGCATGAACGGTATGTTTACGTTGTGCCTCAAGCAGTGCAACGTGGTGGTCTGAAGCACCCGGCTGTCAACTCGTGAAAATCGATCCCCAAGAAGCAACAAGGCTAGGATGCGCCAGTCGAAAGCACGGTTGGACATACGAACGCTATCACACCTTCAAGGTGTCGAAGTTAGCATCAGCGCTACAGCCTGGGAAGCGGTGAGAAGGCGACCGACGAAATGGAAAAATCTGTAGGAACGTGGTCTACCCTACTGACACTGGTGCTGCCGGCGAAAATGAAACGGCTTGTCGAAACGAACCTAAAAACAACAGAACACAACTACGGCAAACAATGCAGATGACAGCAGCAATCGGGTCTGTTACGGGCTCACCAGATGAAAAAACTCGCCCTGGTCTCACCAACCGATAGACACCTAAGCCCTTTTGGTGTTAACATATTGAGTTGCGTCGAGAGTAAGCTACGTGGCTGGAAAGTTACTTTTGGCTAGCACGCGCTTATTTCCTGTCTACATTCGCTCAACGTCGCTAATTATAAGCGTATTTGATCGGACGCGTTATTGTATCGAACTGTCGATAACCACAGAGACGCTGCAGCATATCTATATGCTCGGAAGGTTAAAGAGCTAGGTGCAGGATAAAGAATGGGGTTGAATAACAACTGAAGAGGCGGAGGAAAGAGCCAGAAGTAAAAAGAGGACAAGGGAAGGGATGCCGGTGGGAAGGAAAGAGTGAACGCAGGTTTGGGTCTCACTAACACAAGCACCGCAAATCTTTCTGTTGAACTTCACTTACGTATTCAGGAAGAGAGAACGATGGCTTTTTTTTAAAAACCAGGATAGAGAAAGCTAGAAGATGTAGCGCGAAAAACCAAAACTTTTACGTGAAGCTTTGACAATAAAAGCGTTCAAGTTAATTTTTTTCACTTTGAGTTGACTAGCTAACTAAGTCACTTAACTTTTTTGGCTTGACATGAAGGGCATAGTGAAAGGAATGTAGAGTATGGCCTCAATCAGTAGAAGAATGGCAGCTTTTTCGTCAACAACATTGGGCTGATCAATCAGAATTACGGGACACTGGTGTTCCGTGACCAACTGTTGCATACTGCTCAAGTAGGTGAATTATTATTTATTAATTATTATTTATTTATTATTTGAATTAAAGTATGCCGTCCCTGCAACCGCCCATTTGAAACATAGAGTGGTGTAGCAATACTCATATAGTACAATACCAAAAATTATTACATAGTTAACCGGTAGCATTAAACATTTTTTAATGTACATTACAAAAGTGAAGCTCGCAGTTGAGATTATAGGCGCAACTTTTTGATGTGGGCGACACGGCGAGTGTACTCATCCTGTAACGTCCCTATTGGGTTTTCTTGGGAGAATTAGGAATGTTTGAATGCTGAATACTACAACAGTGCAATGAGCTTTGTGAACTTAAATACAATCACTATTGCATAGACCAGTGATAGCAGCTTTCCAAACCGAAGGTGCATCACTTTTGAAATAAAGGTTCTGCAAGAGCCTCCAGCCACGCACTCAGTGACCCCACACTCTAGTGACGCACTAAGGTACTTTCATAAAACTTTTGCTCAGTTTGGTATGGATGTTTTAAGCGTACAGTGAATGTCATGCTCGAACCAAAGGCCAATTAAGCTTAAAACAGTAAGCGAATGGAGCAGCCGGTATGTCGCAGATGAGTTGAAGTGTTAGTAATAATTGGTATCTACTTTATGAGGTGTGGTAAGGATAAAGGGCACTAAACGGCAGTCCCTAACCGTGACGAAACTGCGGCTAATCGTACGGAATGGGCCCCCAGAAAACTAAGCAAAAAGGTGCTGAGTAGTCCTATCGACGAGGACTACGAGGCGTGCTCTTAAAGTCGTTTTTAATCAATCAATAGACGTCAATCGCTTATGCTATGACATGCTCGCGTGGCGTTTTGAGCAATTCAATTGAAGTCTGTGTCACTAGGTGATTCGGCAGCTGTACTATTCAATTGGAGTTCAATCGGGGTCTGTGTCTCTAGGTGACTCGGCAGCTGTACTATGAGATCTTGGTAAGAAATGCGGTATGCAACATGAAGCGAGTATCCAGGCGCTTTTCTCGTTGCCTCAACGGGAATTACCGCTGATTCAGGTTGATTTGCATTCAGGTACTTATTTTTTCAGAATAAGGGAAAAGTGGAACTTCTACTCGACCCACAGACAACATTCAAGACTCCGTCAATTCAAAAGGTAGAATCTATTTTAACCGAAATAAGTGAACGCTTTTGAGAACGCAATTTAAAATATTTCGTTGGCACGGTCAGCCGAGACAACAGTAGGAAACCCGCGACGACGTGCTTGGTAATTGGAAGACCTGAAAGGCAAATAGGCGCGTCTCATTCCAGCTCAAACGCAGGCGTCATTCTGACTGGCATAAGTGTAGTCGGCTATTATAGTTTTAAACAACCTTAAAACAGTCAAGTCTTTTAGGCTTCATTGAATTTGCTATGATGACATCGAGACTGCCGGCTCACTAGCAGATTTTTTCTGTTGTAAGGTATATTCCTTTAATATATTAGTTTTTAGCGCGAGGTTGCCTGGATAGGTTTTATTTGTAGGTTGCTGCTCCGTAGCTTTTTCTTGGAAGCACGAGGCAATATAGAATATGGATTTTTTCAGGGCACAGCACGACGTATGCCTCTACAATATTACTGCGGCTAGGACTGAAGTTAAGATGTCAATGTAGGAGCAAAAACCATTTTATACTCCCCTCGGTGACTATGAATTTGTTCGATATCACGCCAAGAAAGGAGTTTGAACACTGCTCTCCGCGTATCATAGACGTCATGCTGGAACGAAATTTTATTCTGGGCGATGGAGTTTTAGCATAATTTTTGGTAAATGTCTCGTTATGACTCGTTAATGACCCGTCGCCAAAATATAAATTGAATTTTTTTTAGTATAGAATAAGTAAATTGCATTAGCGAAGCCTCAGCAGTGGCACCGATCTTTATTACTTAGTTTGTGTCCGACATCCTCATCTTTTTTAGCAGCTCTGTCTTTTTTAGTTACGCTTTTTCGAAATACATGTGTTTATACTAATGATTGGGTTGTTCCTGACACGCACTATAAGTTCATCCAGCTCGCTTATTGGTTATTCTCCTCACATGCTCCTTAGTTCAATTGCTCCAACGCTTTAACGAGCTTGTCCATTAGATAGTTTTTCTAAAACCAGTCCTCCCTTGTACGTTTATGTATGTATGTTTATCCTTCCACGAGCATGGGAAGCTTGTGGAAGGATAATAGGTTTCTCACAAATCAGCGTTTAGAAATCGTGGCACCATTAGAGTTTTAGTCGGCCATCCGCAAATGCTGTTAATTTCGAAGATATTACCGTTATCAAGTTAGTTATTTTCAGTTGGGAGGTGGTTTGATTTTTTAGAGCAACTGAAGTGGCCCTTAGTATCATTTATGGAATCATCATCTTTTTTCTCCTTTATTTATATCTCATTCAGACATATTATATTCACCAAAATTCTTCAGTTCAGGGTTTGTGTGTTCAGCTATTTTTCTAATGGTGTACGTTTAACAAATGTGTATGGGAACTCTGACTTAACGCAACTGGCCTTTTTTGTGGATTCTTAGAAACGCGCTGCACTTATTTTCCCAAGACAACACTATACCGTAGTGTAAACAAATTGAGCGAGATGTATCCCAAAAATCATCGAACATTGAGGCACCAATTAAAGGTCCAACGAATAACGCACCGCAAACTAGACGTATAAGCGTCATCTTTTTAATAAATAAGAAAGTTATTCTGGTAATTTTTGATGTTCCTACAACACTTTTTGATGGCCCTTTACATGCTAAGATTTGACTTTTAGATGAAGAAACTAATTGCTCCGTAAGGTAGTGTAAAGGTGATGCGGTTGTCTATCATTCAGTATATACGCATCAGTATATGATTGCACTGCGGATCACGGCTTGCCGAAAAAATTCTTGCGAGAGCCGACTATTCACATTTAGCTATGAAAAATGACTGAAGACTAATGCATGGAAGCCAACCTTTTCCCGGCGTGTAACTCAGTAATGTTGGCGTGTAACCCATCCTTGTAAGTTGTATGTTCTGAAGTTATCCGATCCTAAAGCCGGGCTTACGACAAAAGAAGGGTTTAGACTGTCGACATGCACTTTGATGAAGCAATTGCCACGACAACAATAAGAGATTAATATTACAAATCACACAAATACAGCTAACCTCGTAGAAACCACAAGTATCTGAGTGCAATATTCTATTTGACATCGATAGTGAAAATATACAACAGAGAACACTATAAATCTTAATTTGCTTGATACTACGTCCTCCATTGGTATCCGATTAAAAAAATAGTAATGGCCTTGTACTCTGCATTCTAATCCTGTATTTATCAGCCATGAGACATTGCAAAATACAAACAGCATCATTTTTTTTATTAGAGTGTGCCGTTATTTGTTTCGACAAGACTATATTGAGAACTCCGTCGGGAATTTTCTTCATCCCCTTGGTTCTCGTAGGCCTTGCGAATGGTAGTCTGAACGGAAGATGCGTGTCAAATAGAGCCGGTAGAGACAATTTGACAAAGTAGCGGTCGTAGCTCTGCCTAGCTCCTGCATTCATCCTCTCTCTTTGTCTTCCTTTCTCTTTATGGAGATTCACAAACGTGTACGCTGTATAGCCGTATACACATACTCATGTAGAAGGCCACAGTGACAAGTAAATTTTGGTAAAGATGGACCTGCATTTAGGAGTTTACTGGTATAGAGGAAAATCGCGGTAGATGCTAAGAAGATGCCGGTGTTGGTGGTAGGGCTAGACGTCACCTTAAGCAAAAAAATGTGACATTAGCAAAAACTGTGACATTAGCAAAAAATAGACGCCTGCAGCAAGATGCATTGTTAATTGTCTGCTCTAAACAAAAATTATTATTCTTATTACTGTGTCATCTCACTTTCGGCGAAACTAGGTGCATTAGTCAACTTTCTACAACGAGGTATGGGGGCACGCAGAATAATACCAGCGTGCAAAACGCATCTTACCCGCTGCAGAAGCACGAACTTGAAGTGTCCAATACTAGCAGAGCGCGCATCCTTTCGTGTGACTTTCGAATAACGAACTGCTTTGATCCTCCCTGTCTTCGCTGTTCGCCGCCTGCATAGTGAAAAATTGGTTGTGATTGTCGCTCAGTTTGGTTTTTCAGTATTTTCCTCGCTAAGTAGCACACACACACACACACAGACCACAGTATGTTTTATAGATCAACATGGTCAACTTTACGTTGCAATTTTAATCTAGCAATACGCGTTTCAACAAGGCCGCCCCCATCGTTCAAAGTTGTAGTACACGAGGCAAGAAGCCTCGAATGTAAATGTTTACCGTTTCACCATTACGGGTAATTGATTTTCGTTAGAACTCATATACATTCTACACGCCAATCATAGGCTCTTATTTGACCGGCCTGTACGGGCGGTCCTGCTCATAAATTGCGTACTTTTATAGCTAACAACGAGGTGCAATTTCAAGTATTTGTCCAGGATTTGGAGGAGTTTGCTGAGTACGTAAACGAATAACTTCCCCGTAGTATTGAGAGCGGCTTGATTTAAAAACCTGCGTTAATTTATAATACAGTGGAAATAAGTGTAGCAAGCCACCCGTCCCTATTAACACACTGTTGGTTAGTGAACTTTGGCAAAGAAAAGAATTTTACAATAACACCATATCGTTATTTCAGCATCCCAAAGTTTCATAATATGGATTATATCCACACAGGTTTAATGTGGAATACACCACAAGAGCTTTCATACTCTAAGCCTTTCCTAGCTTAAACTGAAAATCTACTTTAACTACCTTGGTAACCATCAGGTATTGATATTCATAAATAAATAATGTCAAACTGGGTCAATAGACTGCTCAGTCTACAGCTTTTATGTGAGATAGATGAACTGAGAGACTTTTCTAGTTAGTCCAGGAAGCAGTTCAGGAAATTTTTGCAAATTTAAAGTGACTCTCTAGTAATGTTCCACTTTTTGACACGGAAACATTGGTATTGGGGCGGGTCCGGGAGCCCTATATTATCATCAGTTTTCATCCAATTCGCTTCACGGTTCATGTCAATGATTTTTCGCCGAACGTTTCCAAGAAATTCCATTTGATGACATTTCGTTTGTTAATGGCAAGTTGTTCAGATGCTGTAGCCGGTTTTGGGCGATTATATTTAATGAATCAATCTATTCTTCATAGCGTGCAGGGCGAAGAGAAGTATGAGTTGCTACAAAGATAATGCAATAAATGTAACCAGGTGATGTCATTCTGGTGGTTCGGGCAATCTGTATATCGGCTCGCTTACTTAGACGTTAAATAAGATGTATAATTTACTTTTCATAAACTTACTTCTGCGTAGCAAACGGAGAAGTCACCAAATCAAAAATTAAAATAAGCTATAACATAAATCAAGATTTGAAACTAATATAATTCTCAAAGGAATCCAGACGCCTGTCCAAAGAGGCTTCCTGACAAGTGCTTGCTATTGCAAGAGCGCCGTTTCTCGACACACATGCGAGTTTTTCTCAAGAGACGCTACACAATTCTATTGCGAATCAACAGGCAGATGCATAACGTATCTGCCCCTAGGTAGTGCTCGTCATCTCTTGACCTTCGGTATCTTTAGCCTCTCATTGCACTCTTAAAGTGCAATCAGAGGCTATGAATGAAGGTGCAAATTCTTAAAATTTGCACCTTGGGTCATAAAATTCAGTTCAACAAACCCTACCATGTTCCGGTCGGAAATGTTATGAGGTTCTGAACTACGGTTGCCACAGAAAAAATTTAAAGTTAATTGGTGCAGGAGTATGCGTAATTAAAAATGATTACATGTTAACAATGTGGATATAAACAGTTTATGAGGTAATGAGTTCTTTTACAATTGTGGAAAACTGCCTGAAGCGATCCGATAATTTTAACTTGTGTCGCAGAGCATACAGGAATACATGTAAAATGGCTCAAGGCTTGTCAAAGGCGCCGTTGTAAATGGAGTTGTAATTGTTGATTCGAGCAGGGTCTGGAGCCCGTAAAGATAAGTTCGAGGCTGCACTTGGGTTCCCAGAAACGCAATATTTCGCAAGCTCAAGATAGCTGCATGAAGGTTACAGGTCATAGATAACCTATGCTGCGTATTCTTTTTTTGAAATCGGACACGCTACATCGCCACATGTAGAGAGCACTCGACTAAACATGCGGGCGTCTATTTTGATCATCACGGTGAGCAGGCGGAGTAAGATCATATGGATGTATATACAAGCTTTTAAATGTAATTAATATTTGAACGGTAAGCGATCAGATTTCATACTACTTTCATAATGCGGAAAATATGTTAGTACTAATAATGAACGTTTTTATCATTATGAATTTCTCATTCTAGAGGACCACTCCTGGATTTTACATGGTTACAGAACCTTCGTCTAGCGGTCAATTTGGTTTGTTTGGCCAGATAACAGTCTCTCTTGCAGACGAAGGAAACCCTCATTTCCCTTCCTTTGCGTCAAGGATCTTCACCCTGAAATCATGACTTGTTTATTACTACTCACGAACAATTTCCAATATACGAGCATGGTTGGATTGCAACCGATCTTGGACAATCGCTAAAAATGCATAAAATCCCAATGGAAACTTAATCAAAGGTCTTCGTCGTCAAACTTAAGCGGCTTTTACGGTTCTCTAAATTTATACAAGTTTTGCAGATATATTTCAAGGCTTTCCAATTGTAATGAAATTATTATCATCACAAAAAAAACAGATAATTTTAAGAGGTTTTGATGCTTCAGAAGAGCTTCGGCTTTTAATTGAAAATATTTAATTTCAATTAAAATGAATACACGTTTTCACCATAATAGTTTAAATTTCAACTTATCGATGACCTAGACAGATATAGCTTCTTTTCTTTATAATTAAAGGATGTTTAAGGTTGTTGAAGGATACTTCAAGAGCTTATTCAGTACAAGGATTGTTCATGACAGTTTTGGGGATTTTAAACATATACAAAAACATGCATCGTTGAGCCTTTTGATTTATGTCTTATTGTTGAACAGTTGACGCAAATAACGTTTTCTGGGAATCTAATTGATTTCCGTTGGGAGTTTTGTAAAATAATAGTGCTGCCAAACAAATTTTAGAAGAGAAGCATTATTGCGAAATGGTACTTGATTTATCTAAGCCAAAATGATGAAAAATCAAGCAAAAAAATGTTTAAATTCCCTGAAATGATACTTCATGCTACAGACTCTGTAAGATAATTGTGTTTTTTTGTTTTGTTTTTGAAATATTTCCAGGTTGTGAAATCACGTGATTCAGGTATTTGATGTAACTTATGTTTCTAGGTTCATCGGTAAAGCAAAATGTACTATCCCCGGAGACTCCCGTTCACAAGGCAAATAAATATTGATTGCGCGAGTTTAGCCTAAGCTGGTAAAAATACGTGCGATTCAGGATCCGTTAACGAAAAGCCCGAATATTTATCTTAGGCGATGTTGACCTGAATACACGCATCCAATGCTATTCGCCCTGACACACAAGCACAAGATCTTAGTTGTCAACGCCTCCTTTATAATCAAGTAAGATGATGTAAAAAGAAGACTCAAGTGAAGTGAATGACGCAAAGCAAGCTCACGCTCTTCTTTGCGATAGAACGTTATCGACGTGAAGCGCATGGGCTCTGTCTGTGCGGTTTGAATTTATTTGAAGGGCTTTTTCTTGTTCAAGTCACGTGTGATTGGGGGTAACATTGAACAAAGGGGCGAGGCATGTTGATAGCTGCTTGATCGTTCAAGTCATCCATATCTACAGAAAACACAGCCACCTCTTTCTTATAAATGTGAAAATCGTCATACCTCAACTGAAGTTTAAGTACCATGGCACAGTGTTAAAAACTTTAAAAAACTGTGCGCATTGTCTCTCAAGTTCTCTAGGTTTGACCAACACAGACATTTCTGCAAGAGACTTGTCAAGGGCGTAATGTTCCATGCAACCTAGCTAATTTATAGCATGTATTCCACAAAGTTAACAGAAATGTACAGCGCCACGGCGATTTCGCATGCAGTTGTGAACTTAATATGGACTGAGAACAACAGCGTACATCTCCAGAACTAGCGAGCAAAAGCAATTATGATAGCGTGTGTGACGTTCAGTTGATTAAACGCCAAAACTTAACCTATGCAATCAACATATTGGTGTCGGTGTATTAGTATGACCATTATGTACAATCAGCGTGAAGCTATGAGTGAGCATGCGAGAAGGGCTTGGCGACAGACGGAGGATCGGTAAATCCGCCAACAACTTACACATTAGCAGTGCCCTAATAACGAAGCTGCTGATCATACACGCGGCGAATGTAAACAGCAGTGGCCTGACTGCTTTGTTAAAACCAACATTACAGTGAGCCAGCCCTCTTGCAAAGCCATAAGAAACCAATTTATTGGTGAATAATAACGTTTTGATCGAAGTGGTGCTTTGTTGCAATAGTCATGTTATTTCGCTAGAGATTTACCAATGATTGTTGACTTTATCTATCCCTATCGAGCACGAAGTAAGCCCAGGCTATGTGGATGAGGTAGCGAAGCTGCGATTATAATCGGGAATGTAAGATACGAGCCCTGACAAGCGAACGTTGTGGGCCTCAGTGTCCTGTGAGTCTATGGCTGCTCTGTTACGGCGCAGTTATTGCACTTGAGTACAATAAGAGCTGCAATTATAGAATGCTTTCGTTAATGTGAGCAGTGAATTATCAAGGGTCGAACGTCGGCAATCCTACACCTTAGAGAAGCTGATCTTTTGGCAAGAGGCTAGATAGTACTGGTGGTCGTGTGTCGGCATACTCTGCTACTTTTATGATCTCGCAGATATGATTCAAAGCGAACGTAGTGCTACCAGTGTTAAACCACGTAAATGTTAGGTCGCCTGAATAGCATAAAACCAGTGATGGCTGCTCTGAGATGGCTCGGTCGAATTTGCAATTGCGCAGATTGTCTAGTGTAGCAGAGAATATAAGCATTTAATTTTAGCGGCAACATTGCTGCATTTTGTCGAATGGAACAGATGAAACGCTCCTAACGCATGACTAACCACTTGGTGATGGCCAGTCAGATTAACGCACGAAACGGCTCCTTCTGGAAGGTGGCCGTGGATACAGCGATATCAGTTATATAATCGTAGCAGATGTATGAAAAAAAGCATCGTAGCCGAAATACCCTAAAGTCCTATTACCAAACATATTACATGCTCTACAAACGGCCATACTGTCACGTGGTCCGACACCGACAGCAAGTGGTTCAATTCTACTTACACCACAAATGCTTCGAGACTAGGCAATTCATGACAGAGTTAAAGATGTAGACTCTCTGATGATAAATGATATTTTTTAAAAAAAACTCTTTTAAAAACAACAAAGTGAACTTAGCTAAAAAAAACTAAATGCGTTGATCCTTGCAGGCACAAAATCTACCTAGGACGAAAGGTTTTAGCTATGAATAGGAACGTTTAAACATCGACATCGCGCAAATCGAATCGAGAAAAACATTGGGAATAATCATAATCGATTTAGCATTAAGACAGGATTTACCCAAACATAGGTTAGCAGTCAATCTAAAAGACGTCACGTGGAATAATAATTATTAAAAACCTTAGTCCAGAAAAGCGACACGGCTACACACGCGATATAAGCACAGCCTAATAGATATTCAAATTGCCGGTGTTCATACTTTATTCGTATGCAAGATTCTTAGAGTTCATCTGCTTTTTGGCAATTTTTGGTCTTTACATCTCCCAAATGGCCTCTTAAAGTGAATAGTGCCGTATTGTCGACGTAGACAACATTCCTTGTACATTAGTAATTAAATAAAATGAAAGATCTGCTTGGGTAGAGTAAGCGGCCGTTGTTGGCGCCTTATTTGAGCAGCGCGGGTCAGTTAACCGAGCATGCTATTTCTTCTCTACAAATTATGCTGTTCACCTTTGGATACGTTAAGCGCTTTCTGTTTTACTAGGTTTACTGCGAAACTTACATGCAAATAGAGCCTCACTATTTTTCTTCTATCGTTTACTAACGAAGGTGCACTCCCGGAAGTGATGCATTCGTTAATACGCAGTATCGAAAAATATTTTGTCCTGCCAGAATTTCGCTACTACCGTCGCTGTCTCAGGGTTTCTACTAACGGACGGATTCGTGCGGACTATTAACGTGAAACGCAAATAAATACCTTTCATCTTTCATTTTTCAATCACTTATAAGAATATAAAAGCAAACTATTATACCGTAACATCAATATCAATTGACCCAGCTTTCACACAACGTCATTAATTGCGATTACATACTCGGATCCTACATATCTAAGGTGTCCGCAAAATGCTTTTTCTAGCAATGTTTTTCTAGAAAAGCTTCGCAATTGAACGATTGTTACAGAATAATTGAAATATACTTATTTCATATATTATTATATTAATTATAATATATATATATATATATATAT
>MNPL01011832.1:3827-15772 GCA_002081605.1 Tropilaelaps mercedesae
TTGCGTGGACCAATAATAGATCAATCGGCAGCTCCTGCGTGAGAATTTAACTCTAGAATTCAGGTGAGTTCCGTTTATTGTAGGTAGAGGAGGGGGGAGACGTAAACCAGAGGCGACGATGGCGGCGTTAAAATTTGCGCTCTCTCCCACAGTTGGCTACGGTATCGGCTAAATGTGGTAGAAACCCAAGTGGTGAACGGTTTTGCTACCGTAGCGTTTCTCACATCATAGAACGAACTTAAGCGACCGCACTCCTGCTTCTTCTACCGATGGTGCATGATGACGGCTAAATAGTTGATAGTTGACAGATAGTTGATTATTGCCAATTATCGTGCCGGTACGTATCGGTCGGCGACGACATGCTGCGCGGATGCAGTATAATTTTGGTAGCATTACACCGCTGGGTCGTTTGTGTCGTCCCCAGTTCGCTTACACGATGACACGTTGCTGACGCTTTATATTTTTTTGACCTAATGCTCAACCAGTAGAGAGTTTTCTGTCGGCACAGAGCACGACGGCGGGTGATTTCGGGCGTCAAGGATTATGTGCGCATCATCGTGTTAGCTAGAGCAACGTCAGCGACAGCCATTTACGACGAGAAAGGTACTTGAACGCAACTTAAGCTAACAAATGATAATGGTATCTTATAGCAGACTTTCAATATTTCGCGATCTAGTGGGCGATTTGGCTGCAATCGATCGGAATAACTTAAGCGTATTCATGTGCGATCGAAGGACGTCTTTTGTTTCCAAGTTTTGTTATTTTTTTCGTGTTCCCTTAAATCACTGTGTGTACTAATGTGGATTACTAATAGTACACGTATAATTTTGTCCTTTATTGTTACTGACAACCCCTGACGAGAAAGAAAACTGCGTTGTCGTGATCAATATGAGGGTCGCTATAAACGTTGCATAGTAGAGCTAACAGCAAAGGTGGATACACCAAAAGGTATAATGTTAGCAGTATACATGTACAAGGGTGGACGAATATGGGGATAACACGCAAAATGCCGCTAAGATTTATAATGCTTTCATATTGCTGGGTGGAATTGTTCATTTTCGCACGCCATTTTGTCGTATTTAACTAATTGTCTGTCATAAATGCAAAACATATAGGGGTCGGGCAATTCGTTGTTACGTTCTATTCCATCTATGTGTACCTCTATGGGAAAATCTATATATATATGTTATTGTTGACTCTCTCTGCGGCTATCGTAGAAGAACTGAGGCCTATAATAGAACTGTCAGAGTAACGGGCATACATATGTTAATGTTAGCTTGACATCTCTAATGAGCCTTTGCAACCTTTACGCTACTATCGCTAAGCTTATGGCTAAGCTATACATTTTACCAGCTTGTAGTGCAAATAAGGACCAAATTACCGCTGATGTATTTAGCTCTATTTCCTAATGTTTAGTTTTATTACATTTGTGGCATTGGAAACATTGTGCAGTATGCCATCCATATTGTACAGGTTGTACAAGCGTTTTCTACGCGCACGTGTATGTTGTCCGGCCGGCGAATAACAGGGATCTTCCACTACTTAACACGTCATTGCATTTACAGAATTGGTCCCTAAAATTGTAAAAAGATTGAACAATTATATTATAAGCAAGCGTATCCTTTGCTAGGTTATCGTGCAGACGCAGCCCCGTTCCCTTCGCGGGTAATATTAACCACTGCACATATGTATATATATTATATATGGGTATGTTCGTCTCTTACACATTGCTTTAACACAGACGTCATGCCTTGTAACTAGATATAACTTCGTAAAGCGACATCGTATCATCATGCAATTACTTATATCCTAAAGCCGCATAAACTCAGAGAAAAGCAAATTCTACACAATGCGAATTATTAATTAATAACAATGGTAATGGCAAAGTCGCTTTTGCTGAGATAAAGCGAGAGAAATGTTACTCACTTATGATATTTCGTTCTTATATATGTTGACGTTCACGTATTATACAGAATCCCACACGCACATACGTGAACATAAACAAGTACCCATTCACTTGTGCCATAGGATGTATATCTAGATATTAATATTTTGTGTGTGGACATGTCGCATTTGTCCGACGCTGATAACGATGATAGTGATAATAACAAGCAACAGCAATACTATGCCAATTGTAGGGTAATGTGTCGTGTTACCCCTTATATCACTTATACCCTGCCCGATCTCTTCGGCATATCAACATTCATACAGTTGCTGTCTGTGCATTTTTCAAGAAGGTCCCATGGCGGTGACGACAACCGCAACACATTTGATGAAAAAAAAGTAATGTTTATACCAGCATTAATATATAAATTCGACACAAATTCGAGCCGCAGCAAAAGCATAGAAGTGAAAGAATATGTTTACATGCAGTGTATTTGCGCTCGTAGTTCATATCGGCGACGGCAATTTCAGATAAACGCTAACCTGCCGTTCGCTAGACCACCACGCAATCCCCTTAAAGCAACAAAACCAAAAACAGCGTTACATAAAGCGCTCCTATTGGTATATATTCCATTTTTATTGTCTCAAAACGAAGACAAATAAATAGACAAATAAAATAAGACAATGAGACAGACGTAACACGGATTTATGTTCTTTCAGTCCCAATCCTGGAACTACGAAAAGGAAACAGGCCCCCCTCACTTGGGTCGTCGCTGAGATTGATGGATCTATCTCCACACCAAAATTTTTAAATCGAATCGCAGAATGCGGATAACTGCATTTTAGTCAAGATGCTGTAACGCACAAACCGTTCGCACACACACAGACACGTTGTTACACGAATCGCGCGAATAACGAAGATTAAGGCAACGGCGCAAGTGCGTGATTGTAGTACACTCGTGGAAATTCCGCTACTTCGTAGATAGCTGTTTCTGTCATCAATTATATTGTGCGACAAGGCGAATAGAAAGAACAAAAAAAGCGCCACGACAGACACCAATCGGGTGAAAGCCGCTAAGAGGAACGAGCCTTAAAGGGAGGGACAAAGATCGTTTGATATGACAACGCCGTCCCTCCGAGCGGATACACTACTTGATTATGTGATAACTTCCTGTACTGCTAAAACAAACGTTTCAAGTGCCGTAGCCGTTTCTAATACCAAGTCTAGATTTTACACAAGTTATCTGAAAATCTTTACGATTAGACATATGCAAGAGATTCATGCTGTGAGTTATGAAGTGTAGAGATTGCTACATGTAATTTACTTGAGAAACTTATGGTCCGTTTGAACCTTTACTAGCTCTGTGCTAGCCTAGAATCGTCTTTGCTTTCGAACATTCAGTGAGTGGAGTTATCTGACACATACATAATGGCATGAGAAATTAGTTTAAAAGATAAAGCTCAGATCAACGGCTGGAGCAAGATGAACAGTACACACAATTTTAATGGCCAAGTGGACGTCACAACGAGTGAGTCTGCACGTTACTTGATCAAAAGTGAAAGCTTTTTGCGTGTAATTTTAAAAATAACAAAGACGCCGAAAATCACTTGTCATACGTGTAACAGTATATTATTATTGTTATGATTAGTCATGCCTAAACGGGACGCAATACCGTTCGTGTTAGTTACTTTCAAGAATAGATTCAAAGGGAATCGGTTGGTAGAAAGCTAACATCAAGAGGATTTTGCAAAGCTAAGCGCATTTAATTGTGATGCAAATAATGACATTCTTGGTAGAATATGTGTGTAGCGTCGTTAACAACGAAGAAATTACAAAAAATGCTTGAAATGATTTGGCTTTTAGTCTGCGTTGTAATATTTTGTCATCTTGGTCACAGTAGAATAGAAATCTGAATGTTGAGAGAAAATATAATCGCTGCCGTTTTCAATGAAGCATTTTGCAAATCGTTTGGCGTCATTTCATTTTCAACGACTTTCTCCAATATGAAGCTTCTTCAAAGCTTTCGTCTTGCTTGTCGGATAAAGGCTAAGCGTAAAGCAATAAACATCAAATTATATATATATATATATATATATATCCTTCTAAAAATATTCTGCGCGAAAAGCGATGTAAAGCGACCGTCGTAAAATCTGGCGTGTCTCCTGGGAACCTTCGTGCCTCAGTGACTTCGCAAGGTGACCTGTTCACCACTTCAGCCTTTGTGCGGAAAAGGTATATTGAATAGAAAGCAGAAGTTATCTCTGCGTAATTCTTAAGGAGTCCTGCCAAGTAATGAGCGGTCGTTTAGAATGATTCGTTTTGCATCTGGGCTGCAGTCTGCTTGTTTTGCAAAAATGCACCTATGCACGGAAGGCGCTTATGACACTTATCCGATAACAGTTGATATCGACTAAGCAGACTTGATGAACTGCACAGTGTTGATCTTCCGAGCTGCAGATGATAAAAGGTACCTGCTGTTGAAACGTTCCTACATACAAGAACGACCAACTGTCAGAACTGATTTTCTTTTGCATATCAATATTAATATATATATATATATATATATATATATATATAGCTTTTTTAGAATAAAACGTTACATATATATTGTAGGGGGTTGTCCTTCCAGTATTCTGTGATATTCGGGTTCATCTCCTGCGTGACGGTTCCCGCCTTCAGACCCACACAACCTCCGCCGTTGAGCCTCAGTGAGACGTCCTTCGTTTGTTCCTGTTGTTTGTTCTGTGTTCAGTTGTAGCAAAAACTTTCAGCAAAGCAAGATAAGCGTTTGCTTCACCCTATATCTCTTTTTCTCCTCTATCCCTCTCTGTCTCTCACTAGTTTGTGTTCTTTCTTTAGCGCAAGTGAAAATTCATCTTTCATTCATGACCAGAAGTGACTGCAATGGCGTGCGTAGCTGCTTTGCCTTTCGTCGTTGCCGCTTGACTTGTTGTCTCCCTTTCCCTCACCTTCAAGGCAACGGGAATAGGGAGCATCCATCGCCGGTCGCTGACGTTCATCGCTCGCAGCAATTTCTCGCGGGCCGAGCGTGATGTCTACCGATGGTGATGGGGCGTAGCCTACGAATGCGGGCAGCACTCGGCAAATAAAGAGTCGACCGGATGACACAAGGGGCTATTTGGGGGAAGCATTAACGAGAAAGCCGCCATCTGTGAAGATAAGAACTACGTTTCACAGACGATAGCCAATATCAGAGACCTCGAATGAGTGTGTCATGGCTATAATTGCGGTTAGGGGTCAATACGAAGAGACATATGCTTGAGGTTCGCACGTGAGTGCTGTGAGAAGTCGCCACAAAAGGTGATCTGAATTATCTGAACTTCAGATATAGGCCTTCGTTTACGCTGGCGGTGCGGGAATTGACGCTTGGCGTGGAACAGCGATACCAGGTTCTAATAAAATGCATGGGTAGTCTAGCAGAACTCAAACCAGATGTTGTGCAAAAGCACGACAATACGATCTGGAACTTAGCCCATGGCCGAAAACTGTGTGATATTTGCTTTAGCTGTGAGAAAGGAAGCGTGCAAGGGGTAGCCTTCAGTGTCAATTATCATTGCCGGACTGCTCCGTTTCCCCTTTCCGCCTAATCTCGGGTGGCCACAAAGCCTTCTGCGTCAATTTTAGCCGATGCTTTGACTGTCATAGGACACATGAATGTGTTACTATCTGGGTGTATCCAGGTAAGGCCTCGTTACCTCGTTCGACGTTGCAGGCGTATGCCTGTTTCAGCGTGTTCTGTTGTTTTCTAAATCGTTTCGTCTACTCGACAAGAGATGCGTGTTCGTATAAAAAGGAAATGCGGCATTGTACCCGCCACACAGCTCCGTCGGAACCATACGCGAATGGCTGATATCAGTTAGTTCTTGGCGTACACGACCACGCTGCGTGCTCTCTCAAACCGCCGCTTAAAGCTGGCCCGTCAATTGCGCGACGTTTTTTCAATAGCAACAACCATTCTCCCGCCACGGGAAGGAGAAGAACAACCCTGGAAGGAAAGTCGGTTGAATAATGATGTTTCCTGCACGAAATGAGGCGGGTGGGAGTGGGGCGGAGGGGGCGGTGATAGCATCGTCCGGGCAGAAGTGTTCGCGTTGTGAGTGCCGCAACGTACGGATGAACGAAAGCACGACGGATGCGTCGTCGTGGCGTACTGGCACCACAGTCGCGGCTACCGGAAGGTAAGATGCTGGTGCAAGGCAAGGTCATCTAACCATTCAACATCGCCAACCCCTCACTACCACCCCCAGCCCTGGCAAGAACCAAGTTTCTGGCCGAAACAGCGGCCGCACCGCTTTCATCAACAGTGCATTGGTCATTCTCTGTAGGCGACTGCTAAGTGCCATCTCAGGAAGAAACGCAATACAGACCTAAGTGCTTTCCCTGCACCGAAACAGCGTCAGGAATTACGCCATGCTACAACTGAAATCGCTGCATTATCCCCCGAAGGGAGCTAATTAAACTACGACGTACAAGCTGTCAAAAATAAGCACACAGTGGAAGAAACAAAGGCTTAGTGAGGGAAGGAAAGAAAGAGCAAGCTGAGGAGTAGGTGGATGAACGAAGTCTGATGAGACCATCTCGTTTATGGCGTTAAGGACGTGTTTAAGGCGCTTTCATCGAACAGGCCCAAGCGTCGGTGACCTACGATAGAGGTATTGCGGGCGAATCGCGTCAAAATACGGTCCGATCGGGGTGCCACAACTTTTTACACCCCCTTCGATCTCGCTATAACCCGAGGCCTGCGTCTCCGACTTGTCATCTAGCGATCGTCGTTCGGACGACGTCTACGCAGAAATTCTGGTTTGAACCAGCAGCTCGTGAGGCGAAACCGTCGCGGGGCTTACAAAGGTACGATGCACCGCCATCCCCACAAAACGACAAGACCGCAGCATCGTACAACGTCGCCGCCTCTACTCACCGCTACGGCAGGAGTAATAATTTGTCAGCTGACGATCACCTTCTTCTCTTTTCCGTTTACTATTGTAAATGCTTCTATTGCTTCCTTTATTTTCCATAATCCCAATGTTTACATTATTGCGTTGCCCCAATGATGTCGTGGTGTGTCTGCTTTGATATCGTTGATTCTAGATGGGTTTACGATGTTGCTTATGAAGCTGGTTATGACGGCTATCCACGGTATAAGGCCGTCGTGCGTGGAGCTCTACGGCCACTGCCTCGCTGAACGCGTGCATAGCGTGTGCGTGATTGCCTGCCGTGGTACCTTTACCTAGCATCAGGTAACGAGCAGCACGTATGCATCAGCAGAAGACAGAATACTTTGTCAGGCATCCCGGTAAACCGTTTATACGAATAGCGCTGCCGAAGAGTTTATGGGCAATTCGTCTTGGGGTGGGGGCAAAGCGGGTTCACCGGCAGACGGCGGAAGCACTGCGGAGGTAATAGACGGATGCTGCTATTACATTCGCATTGACGTTTGTCTCTATGTGGTGAAGGTCCAGAGGCACTGCGCTATAACTGGAGCTGCAAAAGATGAATACGGGCTAATTCAACAAGGGTTTATTCCCTGTTTAGGCAATATCCACACCGATAAATTTTGTCCATATGAACACGTATCCATCACACACAGGTAGAATAAGTAAGCTCTTCAGGTGATGTTAAAATGATCTAATTCAATTATTTAATCTCAATGATCATCCAGTCACCTTAGTTCCTATTTGACATCTGCAGAAAATTGTGATCGAGAAGAACTCAACGAACATGCTGCACTGCACTTAAGAAAGCTAGAGCAATTTCGCCAACAAAATAAACATACATCTGGCAGAAATTTTTGTCTGTTTTCGTCAATCGCCGAAGTCATTAACGTAGCGTCCCGCGGCCAGTGTACACCGATCGCCGCGTCACTGATGCCCTTAGGGTAATTCTGCCACGGCGTACAATATGCATACATCCAACAACCAAAACGGTCGGTCAAAGGCCTGTTCGTTAATCGTCAATTTGCAGTACGCTCATGCGAAGGTAGCCATCTAGATAACCAACTGTCGGTTGTCGCTTAGAGCGTTGACACTGCAAGTTCCGTTACGTCACATACAGCAAATCCTTAGGGCTCAGTCGAAGCAGTGCCTGCGGGTAAATGTCTACGTCACAAGCGGTAAACAGTGGTATACGCTAGTGCCATCTGTGTTGTGTTATACACCCAATGGGACTGAGAATATTTCAGTTTAACTTAGAGTGGAGAGATTTCAAGAAGAATATTTTCAAGTGAGACAGCATCGACAGCGACGTTCAACACAACAGAAGGCATCATGCTAATTTGACTGTTTAAAAAGAGGGAAATTCCAAGTAGTCCTGATATCACTAACGCCTATATTATCTCTCTATATGTCTGTAGTATTTTTTGCAGGTAATATGCACGATACCTTTCTTGCCTTTCTGATCAAAACAATCGGTAAAAAACACGTTTCCAAAGAACCTAAGTGAAATCATTTTAATCTACGCTTTCTTTGGCGAACCCGTTCGCGAACTGAAGCATTTTTGAGTGACTGCAAAAGCGCCGTAGCAAAAATCGTGCACACAATTGCCGGACAATCCCGAAGTGCGCATGGCGCGGACATGGTTTTGCATATAGGAAAAGAATCGAATTCATGCCACCCTCTGTATTGGAAACGGGCCAGTTGATCATAATGAAGGGAGAAGGGTAACTGAATTCACTTTTCATATGCCAAAGATGACTAGAACGAACCATTCTAAAATTTCAATAATGCTAACGCCCGTCTCTAGAAGTAACGCCTTTTGGCGAGTGTTCGCCTAGCCGACATTGAGAAATTCAAGCAGACGTTTCGAATGTGAGTTTTCTGATTAGGTAAGGGTCGGGCGGGAGGGTGTAAGATCTGTACCACCGATGCTCGATAAAGTGATGGAAAAAATGAAAACCGCATAGTTGAAAGACCAAAACTAGAAAAAAATATATATATACCGGTCGACGTAGAGTCGACCTTTCTTGCTTTAAACTGCATCGATTTCGAATCCGCACTTTATATAGAGAAAAAAGCTTTGCAACATTGTTGCGATATCTAGCAAACACGTTTATAGTAAAGAATGCATCAGTTCGAAATGGGAGCATTCATGTGACACAAGCTCCTTAACTCAGCGCACAGCTAAATAAAGAGACTAACGAATTAGGTCTGTCGGTGAAATGATATCGACTTTCAGTGACTTCGACTGAGCAAATTTCAAATTTGTCAGTAAATTAGCCCTGCCACCCATTTCTACGTCTTGCTAGTGATAATTGGCAACAGATATCTAATAATTTCTCTTGGCTTTGGCTTCTGTGTGTGAAAAGCATGGGAAACATTGTCCTTTCAGCGCAGAACACAGAAGTTACATAGCAAATCATCTGTATATATATGCATATACCTGCATCCCTTGATCAGTTTGCCTCTTCTACCCTGCATGCAGGCGATAGATCTTCTTCGCCAAATTAGATTTTGTCGCCGTGCATCGTTTCCGTTCTGGCTTTTGGCTCTCTGGCTTGAATAGAAGCGACATCATTTTTATCCACCGTTTTCGTTTAGCAAGTTAAAAAAATGATAAATGACGTTAGATTGCTTGGCCAAGCGACCGAAAAACTAATGAGGACCATAAGACTTTAAAATAAGAGAAAGTTAGCATTGCTGTTGCAAATGTTGATGATGTTTTTACCGTTCGATTATCGGTGTTACTAAAGGTGTGGGTACAAGAAAAGCGCATTTTACTTCAAACTTGCTACAAATAAAGAGACACAACTATCTATTTACAGACCGTCTATTTACAGAAGTTCTGTTACGTGGATTCAATTACACGGAGGTTTAAAATGTGCTTGCTATTAAGGGAAAATCACTTTAATTATTTATTTCTGAGAAAAAAATCTCTAAAGTAACCCTTCGGCTATTTCAATGAAAATTGGACACATTCTTTCCTATTACTATTATATGGTATGCGCTCTAAGACAGAAGACGGTGGAACCGTACACGCCAGATGAAGTCAAATTTTATTCAATGCCATTCGACTCGTCTTTAGTCACTCGATGTCACAGTATATGGAAGAGGATGGATAATCGTGATATAAAACCATACCAGCATGGTAATAATAATAATAGATTAGTATTCGCGCTTGAAACGGTCGTGCTATAATTCGTCACCATAAAGTTGTACAACTCTGATTCATAACTTCAATATGCCTTAACTCTAATAGCTAATAATAATGATCTTGCTAACGCAGTGCTGGGATTTAACGGCAAGAGCGGTTAACCTGCAAATGCTCTAGACTCTAATAGTACGTAAAATCGTTCGTCGTTGCGAAGCAATGCGTGTGATTGTATTGGGGTAAAAATGGCGGACGGTGGCATTAAGTGAATTGATCAGGTTATAGTCGTTGAGGTTACCTAAACAAAGCAATACCAATGAATCAACTTTTTGAACACGTACATTTCAGAAAAACCGTGCATCACTCATGCTCTGCGTCATGTGTCACTCATTTCGACCACCTGATTCATTAATTCTTGTATATTCTATACAGCATCGAGGACCAACAGGATTCTCTTCAATGAGAAGCGGTCTGAAGCGGAGCGTACTGATTTAACGCGCAAAATAACGCACAAACATGTCGACCATGTATGTACACTCATAGAAACACTATAATACAGCACGGAATAACACAGACTCTTGCCATCCCAACTCTGAAGGTAGAAACGTACAGCAATTGCTGCCCCCTCGTTCTAGAATACTGTCCTCCTTTGTCCGGTGATCGTCTATCAAACGTGATTGATTAGTACATTGTCGTTGTCAAAATGTTGTTTAGGCGGTAGGTTTACTCAGATAGCAGTAGTGTGAATAGCCACTGCACCTCAGACATGGTGACATGGAGAACAGATTTTGATGAACGAATGTATCCCACACATCGAAGCTGCTGTGGGAGAAGGTTGTCTCGTTGATCGAATGGCCTCAATGCCACGGAACATTCCATGAATTCTCAGGAATGCGAGTGTTACAATGGCATACTGAAGGAGCACGTTTCACTGGACAGCTATACCTACTGAATCCAGAATTAATGGTTAGTTATCGGTATTTAGATCTCACAAAGCTCATACTATTTCCACGCATATTGATACTAAAGCTCCCGGGATCCGTACGTGCATAGGACCGTACAGTGTGCCCTATTTTTCTCATGTTTTTCTATGAATGAGAATGATCAACTACGTGTGGTAACATCGGTAATAAATGTGATAACAGTAACAAACGTTTGAGTCACGGAAATATTATTATATTTCATCAATACGTGTGTAGATACCTTTCTTTTTATTAGCAGAATACTTCTCAACAGGGCGTTTCACGGAAATATGATACATATTAAAATGGCGTAGTAGCTTTCCATACCAGATGTACAAGCTTTACCATATAACCATACATACAAGATAAGTCGCTGCCTTGTTGTATACCTGTGTTAATATTTCCTCTTGTTTAATCGTCCTTTTATGTCATCTTCTATCGGTAAAAAATGATACTAACAAATATATTTTGTTAATATCAAATATTATAAGCGTTATACAAAAATGCGCGTCTGAATCTGTGCCAGATTTGAGTTATCTGTGTGTTGTCCCTGTAACTGTCTCAGCGGCAAAAAAGATACGTGTGCGTGCGAAAATATGGACATACGCCTGGTCTCAAATGATGTATGTCTTAAATGTATAGATCGATGCAGAATCTGTACGAAGGAATTTGTTTAGTGTGAAGTTTAACGTATAGACGATATTGACCTGATCATGCATTTATTTCGAAGGATGCGCAAAAATCAAAGATTAGGTTGAATTTTATTATCTATTGTTTTATTTAAAAGTTCCTACTGATCAACTTATTAAGATTACAACTTGACGAATGAAGACCAAGTCAAATAAGTTAAATTTCAGGGATAACGCAATATTACTTGCCATATAAAAGTAAGAAAATAGATATAAAAACATCAAATTTATGGTAAAAGCGATACCCAAAAAGAATAGAGAAATTCTTCATGCCAAAAATCTCAGCTGCTCAATACTCATAAATAT
>MNPL01011832.1:16339-29336 GCA_002081605.1 Tropilaelaps mercedesae
GTACATTTTTGCTAACCAGGAATCTGTATATATATATATATATATTTATATATATGTGTGTGTGTGTGTGTTCGCTACGTATCGACTGTGAGCAACGGGTAGATGGTTACATAATAAACTGCTATTTACTGAGTACATCCAATTTATTTTGGCTCCACTGGTCAAGTTGCCAACAACTGCTGGTTAAATGCATCGCCGACCGCCCACGACGTGCACTTTTGCATTCGTATGAATTCGGGGCCAGCAGAAATAGGCGAATTTTCCTCATTAACTAAGCGTAGCCAGTGCGTTGCAAAGCAGACCGCTTATCAGCTACAGTATTACAAGTGAGAACAATGAGTCACGTTCATATGACCAGCATCTATTGACATCTTGTCGGAGATTTCAGTGCCAACCCTTCGATTGACTATGTACGGCAATTGTAAAAACATATGCACATGGCAAGGTTTTTCCTTGGCACTCTTGTCGAGAAGACGGAAGATACTGTCGGCTCGCACCGGTTCGTGTCGATCTGTTCTGTTCACTTTAGTTGTGATGAACACCTCACCGTCGCACTATTCATCATACAAGTGAATTATAATGCGTAGACATCACGTAAAAGATGTGCATCCTTATCGAGGGGAGCCGTTAGCCATTCAAAGTACGCAGTACACGGGAGTTTAGGAGAGATTTAGGACATACACATTGGACAGAATGGAGTGGAAGCCGGTAAGAGATGACAAAAGTTGGTAGCATCAGTAACAGAATAGGATACAATAATATTAACAGAGATATTAAAGTCGATTTCAGCAGTGAATAGATGTATAACCTTTGGAGTCTAACGCAGTGCGCTGTTAGGCGTTTTGCGTCCAGTCAGTTGCCACAGCGTCAGAGCACACAAAAATAAACATGTCTAGAGCGCTTGACTTTCCAGAGGAAAGGATAGGGAGGTAAGGGTAATTCCGAAACCCGGATCAAAGCGAAGGCGCTCAGGACTATTGAGCGTCTGTTGGATCTACACCAACAGAGTCAATAAGCATGGTAAAAAGAAAAACTGCACACAAAGACTGATTACGTAACAGTGGTAAGCCACAGCAAACGAGTTCAACATTCCCAAGAAATGACGTACGTATACACATATGTATATATAAACTCTTACCTGCTATTTTAAGTGATGCTTTTTATATCCGAGACACATATTGACGATTTAGGGTTCATATATTTGACACAAGTATGCCTTTGAGTGTCTTTATTTTAACCAATTCATACCTGTTGCACTTAGATTCGATACATTGATGTTTTCTCTTGGTCATCTTAGCTTCCCGACATGTACGGCAAAAGGACCTCCTGTCATCGTATTTAAAACCTCAGAACGTCTGTAAGCCTGACCAATCGACGACTTCCGGTACTACTGTGCATCGTTCACTTGTAATGGCTATCCTTTCTTATAAACCCCCAAAAGCCAAAAAATATTTAACCATGCTCTTTTGTTCTCAGTGTAGAAACTCAACCTGCTCACTGGCGTTTATCGTTTCTATCGTTTCACTATATGTTTCCCCCAGCAGCGCAGAAAAAGCTTACCAAACAATTTGCTTTTTTTTTATATTAATCGTTCTTGATCGCTCATAAATTTTTAAAAAGCTATCCTTCTTTTGCGGAATCCGCGATAAAATCTATTTCAACGTGTTGGTCGTTTCCTCTGTGCAAATATATTTTCTTTGACATTTCAAGCCGCGCGCATTACACCACATTTTCCAGATGATTTTATTTACATTTTCGTTTTCTCCTTTCCGGTCTCATCCGTGCTATATCAAACAAATACAAGTGGGCATTGTAATCCATGACATTATGCCCTTGAGTCTGCAGCTGCCAGTGCTCAAAAATACTTGCCCGACAGTCCACTTGTACTCCTTAGAGCTCTATTACAAATAAGAAATTTCTTTTTCATTTGAACCCTATTCCAAGTTTCTGTTGCTAATATACCTTGTCATCGAATTTCTATATAGCTATTTTGTTTATATGGGTATGTGTGTTAACACTGTATTAGTTAGATCATGACGATTTGACTCGTTAGACATCATTTTAAGTCCAACACACATGGGTTACATATGTAAATCAATTGCATTAGAATTATCGTAGATTGAGTACTTACGGCTAGTAGAAGACATTTAATTTCCTTGAAGGCTCCAACGCATCCAAGAAATGAGACGCAGATGACGAGTGCGCCCGTAGCGGCAAGTATTGCTGCCGACGAAACGTACAGGTCCGAGCCCAAGAGCCGTGCCATAAAACTCCTGTAACAAGGAATAGCATCACATCAAAGAATTAAGAATAATTCTTTTATTGATCACAGTCGGCCAAAATACGGCAGCAGTAGTATCCCATTGCGCCTTTGCCTTCCAACCTATAATTGTAACCGGACAAAAATCAGCAAACCCTTCTTGTTCGTTATGGCGTTGTGTGCAGCATCATACAACAACGCTTTCTTCAATAAGGAGTTTGATCAAATTACTTCAACAGTATTTGTATCATGTGATCTGCTACACTTTTTTTTTTATCAATCTCTGCCCCTGCGTCAATTTAACTTTTTATGAAACGAAGTGAAACAGTAAGTAAAGTTGAACCAAGCACAACTTTGGGTTTATTCAACGTAATACAAATGCACTTCATTAATAAAAAGTGTAGAGCAGTCTGAATACGCTTAGCACAAGAACTGGATGTTAACACATAACTTGTGATAAATGTTCAGTTTGTTTTTTTGCCTTACCTGTCTACAAGGGTCCATAGTCCGACAAAGAGAACGAGTATGCCACCAAGTAATGTGAGAATATTGGACACAAGAAGAGCCGATTTCACCAAACGACCACATCCTTCGAGCATTCGGGTGTCTGAAAATATAAGATTAATTTGTAAACCATCAGATTACCCGAAGCTAACTAGTTATATTACGATATTGATAAACTCATTTTATAAAAATAAACCTTTGTTAAGCTCACATATATCGGATATTAGTGAAAACATGCTCATTTTGCAGGAGGCAAATAAAGTAGCCACCGCAATGCAATGTAGTGGCATGGGTGACTGAAATCAACTAAAAGGAACATTGTCGTGTTGTGGCAACAGATGAGGTTGATTTCTATGCAATCTTTCCATTTTAAATTCGACTTATTTCAGATAATTGTAACACTATAGTATGGCATGGGAATACAATGTGTATCCAATTAAAAAAACGTAATACGTCATCTGTTAGTGTAATACCTGACTGATGCTTCACATGATTTAAAAAATATCTGTTGCATATCAGGCTTTACCGCATAATGTAAAGTTAAACGATGGCGATGCATACGAATTGATTTAAGACATTTTAGAAAGGCTAGAGGAACGAGGATGAAAAAATCGAATCCATGTCAGAAAGGCTTTTAAAGATAGTTAAGGCACGGCCTGAAGAAATAGGTAATAAGGTTTGTTGATTGACGTATTAACAAAATAACTTTCAACATGTAACGTGTGCAAAGTCTTTTACTTTTTCTTTGCAATTCATATTTTCGAAACATCCAAATTGTCTACACGTGCCATTAACAATGCACCAAATGTTCCACGTACACGTTTTGATTGCTATCCTAAAAGGAAGCCATTATCCACTCATCAGTATTCCTTATTTTTTAGCTATTCATGATTCATTTCTTAGTGCAAGTTAGTACTCGAAGCCAGTGGCACGCCGACCGCGTTGGGCTGCTTCTCGTTGATTTGGGACGTGTTACTTCTGTACAATGCCTATTTAAATATTTTCCTTTCTATTTTCCTTTCTTTTGTTTGTTCTCAATTTTTCTTCCGCGTTGGCTGTTATTGCCGTGTTAACGGCTACGTGCCATTTTTACTGTTTTGTTCTTCATGTCGTCGAATCGTTGTTCAGATTTGAGGTCAGATCACCCATCCCGTTGGGGAAGCATGTACCACAAAGATTCAATTCAGCCAACACGCCAAAGAGAAGCTGCCGCGGGCGTATCATAAAAACGGGTACGTGTGCACACCCGGCGCTTTTCTCAGTGGCCGATAGAGGTTATGTGCTATCTACCCAGCAACAGCGACCACAACAACAGCAATAGCAAAAAGACCGCGCTGTTGAGAAGGCAAAGCACAGACCCGGTGGATATCCATGCTGTTGGGAATACATCCAGATTAGCAGTAGAGGATGATCTGGGTCAGGACGCTAGTGCTGGTGGCAGTGACAGCCTTCTTTCTGATAATTACAATGGCGCTCATTCTGCTGATGATGATGTTGGCGGGGTTGGTGCCGGCGCGAATAGAACGGAGACTACGTAACCGCCGACTAGAAAAAGGGCCCAACGAAAGCAGAAGGGCTGGCGGCTTGCGACACAACAGGATTCCAAAATCGGTATAGTTGCACTTTAAAGGTGGCCAGTTCGTCCCTTACTGTTGAGGTTTAACTGCGTCGACCGTAATGATCGTTTGAGCCTATCGTGCATGAATATACACACACATACACACACTTCATACAAAACCTGAATATGCCACGATATGTTGATGACGATTCGTCGCTCTCCTAAGAGACTGTGCTCGTGACGAACTAGTTTGTCAAAAATGTAGTAGTACCTGCCCGCTGTTCCTTATTTCCATACAAACTATCCGTGGTTATGATAACGACGATGGTAATAATAATAATAGTAGAAAAACGATTGCTGTGAATATCAGTAAAAATAACTTTTAGTTTTTAGTTGAGCATGGCTTGAGATGATGAGGTCAGTATCATGATTGGCCATACGAGGAGAACTAACCTTCTCTGCGAAAGATATTAAATTGTAACCGTATGGACTAATTGAGGGCAAAGCGGAACAGAGCAAGCCGATAGATATCACGTGAAATCTGAACTCCCTTAGTCGATGGGATATCAATGCGGTATATTGTCGTACATAGGTTTCCGAAGCAGATGGGTATTTTGAGCGAGGTGATTTCGTATTTACGGGAGCAGCTAATGTTGCCACAGAGTGGAATCAACTACTTCCTGACCTCTGTAACGTCAACCGGATGCAATCCAAATACCTTTATAGATACGTATGCTGCTGCTAATTTCGTGGGGGCGTAAAGTGGAAGCCTTTCCCCTGTTTTTCTTAATTAGAAGACAGGACGCGTAAATATATTTTAAAGTAACTCGGTGAACAACCTCTGTAATAAGAAAGTACCGTGCGAACTTGCGTCGAACGAAGGCTACTTTTGCCCTAGTCTTCGTACTGAGCAAATTGTTATAGGCGGGTTCCTCGTCGCACATATATAAATTAAATCATACAAGCCATTCCTTTCATGGTCATAGTACCCAATGGCTTCAATATTTTGGATGTTTGAATTTTGTCAGCAAATTGATTTACGCACCTCAATGCCATACTAACACTGGAGTTATCCATTTAGCTCAAGTTTTCGCCAGCAGGCTGAGTACTTCAAACATCGTATCCCGCTTGACAAAAAAAGCGTCGTGAAAAATTCAGAGCTGATTGCTGAAATTTAAGCGACTGAATAAAAAGGAATCACTGCTATGTCCAACTCATCAATTTTATGAAAATAGTGTAGTCTAACTGCTTCAAAATTCAAGCCAGATATAAAGATCAGACGATCACATCCGTCTTAGCTATGAAAAAGAATATCTGTTTTTTAAAATAGTCTGCAAGGCTATATCAATAGCTTAAATATATATTGCATCTTGGAATTGCATTCGTTTGATTGAGGAACCTTCTGCAAAGTATAAGACAACTATCTTTTTCAAAAATTAAAGTAAAAAGCTTCTTAGTCCGTTTTTTGGCGAGTATGTGCGCTTGATCCTCTGAGTAACAGCTTAGTGCTAGTGATAAATATAATTACATTAGAATCTAATAATAGTAGTTTCAGTTTATATAATTGGTAACCCAGTATTAGAGTGCTTCCCACAGTCTTTCGTAGGCTAAAATTTATTGCCTATAAAGTAAACGCCCAATAACTCTGTACGATAAGAACTAATAAAATTTTGGCGATGAAAAGCTTAAAAATAGTTACTTACACCAAAACTTCCGCTTGAGCTTCTGCACCAGACCCATTGTTCTTTGAGCTGTGTTGTCGCTGTAGTTCTCTACGTCAGAAAAATAAGTCAAATATGAGCTAGTCACTGCACACAAAATTCCACACAACAAAACAGAACAAATTGTTTTCGCGTGTTGAATTTGAAGATCCTAAAATCGACTCCTTTATTTCACTCGGTTCTTCATGCGAGATCACGAATTTTCTGTAGTCACTTGCTAGTAATATTCAGTCAATCCGGTTAAAGCCCCTAAAAGCAATTCGCTTCTCTATAACTCACAATTCATTACACTTTCACTGATTCTGCTACGTACTAATCGGGCACAATCCACCTTTTTCAATGTTTAGTCAACGCTGCTAAGGACGAAATTAGGTAGAGCTCAGTCGACGAAAATTTTTTTTAGTTGTAAGACTCTTGCATACATTCAGGCAGAACTTCCGAATTTTATCAAATTGATTAGCAACAACAGATACTAAATATAAAACGACCATAGGGCAATAAGCTACACACGACAGGTAGTAGCATAGGCGCTCAACGAGACAAGAAGGACACACTTAAATTGCAAAACGGTCGAAAATCCGTCTTTTTTCGCTTAGAGCAACTATTAAGAGAGCTTCTACGGGGCGTACTTGATGACGAAGTTACATCGGCATTACTTAGGTTTCTTTTTTTGGTGAAATATCGTTTTGTCGTCGCAGTCGTCAACTCCTGGTACTGGCGACGGTCTTCCCATCGGCGCTTGCTGCGGACCACTTCTGCCCGGTGGTCGCCGGTCGGTCCAGCTGGTCGACACAACAGAAGAACGTTCCCCGTTCGCGCGCGGGGGCCTCCTCCTTGCCACTCCGAAATTCGCGCTCCTCCTTACCACCTACGGCGCTTACGTAACCTAGCCACACTGCAGCACACCCCGGCACAAGCACTATGCACTGCTTCGCGCGTAAAGACCCCGGTGTGGCGTCTGTGGTGGCGTTCCGTCGGGCTATGCTATATGGCTAGCAGACCAGTGAACGTTGAGCGGCGGCCGCAGGCTCGTTAATGCCAACGAACGACGCCAAGGGCCACCTATCGTCATTGGCGTTGTTGTCTGCGGCGGCGGCAGTGTCCGCCACTGCAATGTTGGAGAAAGTTTAGGGAGAGCGGAATACACGCACGCTGTATCGCCGTGTCGACATCATCGCCATCATCAGTCGGCGTCAGGGGAAACCGGAGCAACAGCGGCGTCCCGTCAAAGCCGCGACTTCGTTGTCCTTTTCGACGATTTCTGTCGTCGAACCGCGTCGCGCTGCACCGAGCCGCATTCGGCTACTTCTGTTCGCTTCCTCCGACTCATTTGCGCTAGCGAGGACCGGTTGACGTCAATAGTGGCATTGGCGGGTGGATTCCAAGCGTTCGATGAAATCCCCCGCGCGCACTTGACTGTTCGATAAAGCACCTTGTTTTGCTGGTACTCTTGGCACCAGCGTGCGCTCGACTCTCGAGCCAAGATCCCCAAGATCCTTGAGACGGCAGCAACAGTTAGTGGATCTGACGATGTTAATGATGGTTATGACGGTGGATAGCGTTGGGCCCGAGCCAGGCCTGGGGCTGGCCATCGATGCACTGACAACGCAACGACCAAACAATCAGCTTCCGTCAAACAAAAAGTACGTTGTTTCGATCGGTGAAGCCTGGATAGCTGTGTACTGGGACGAAAGCAGATAAAAACGAGTTTGTCATCGATGCGGTCGACGAGGAAGGAACCACCCGCTTGGCAATTGATCTACTCACCTCCACCTGGCGCCAAATCAGAGACACCCGCGGATCCACTAGACTTTGTCGATACGTTTTAGTAACAATCAGTTTGTATTATCGAAACGATCGGTGATTGGTATAAGATGCAGCATTGACGTCAGATAGCGATAATTATGTAATTGGATTGGTTTTGATGAAATAAATGAACCAGTAGCCCTGAACCATTGGAGTTGCGCTTCCATATTATCCACAGTTTACTATCCCACGAATTTCCTATAAGTAACTAGTTGCGTAATTGGAAATAGCAAATCGAGTAACTTTCACATGCACGACAAAGATAACACTTCAACAGCAAAATGAGAAATTCGACAGTGAAATTCACGGCATGCAGACCTACCATAAACATGTAAAGCATCGTACGTAAAGCACGTGGTTCGTCTCAGTTAATACTTAGAAACATAATTCATATCACTAAACTTTAGGTTGACCAGAAACCTAAAATTCACTAAATTGAATATCAAAATGGCATTTGATTCGCTTTGACCCAGATAAACAAATAGCTGGACGCTCTAGTGTTAGGATGCACAACATGTGGTACGCAATGCAGTGCGAGTTTTGTGAGTGTGAGAGCGTAAACCTATCTTCCAAATGGAATGTGATGTCTGAGATAACCTGTGGCGTCTTCCTTGGCGTGGTGCAGCCTTTCCTGACAGGTCATTTACAGTCCATGCTGTTCTACATTTACAGTCCATGTCCGACACTATCTAATCTTTTGATGCAACGATTTGGCGGGAATATGGGTATGGCCTTGTTACTGTCTTATAGGTTTACTAAAGAACAGTAGAATCGGTTTGAACAAACGTGCAGTGTTAACCCACTTGAATGGATTAAGCTATTGTGTTTAATAGAAGTAAAGTGAGAGTAACATTTTTCTAACAAGAAACAATGTAAATTCTCTAACGTTGATCGAGAATGGAGAACGCTCGTACACCTACATAATTCACTTTTGATAATGAAGTGTGTATTTGTGTATATGCACTGAAATCCGCACAGCACAGTTCAGACGTTACAAGGGTTTCGAAAACGTTGCTACGGATATTACGTTTTTCCGAAAAAAAAAGATGACTAACTCTTTATTTGATCCGCGACATTTGATCCGTTTCACGAATGACGAGAGAGGCTGTTTGACGATGATTATAAAAACGTTACCTATATGGTCTCAAATATATCATTAAAATAGGATATTTTAGGGCTGACCATCAGCCAACATTTGACGCCCACAGTAGCACTTTTTGCATTACTTCGTAAGGTGGACCTTATACATGTAAATGTGGAAGGCGGGCATCAAACCCATGCAGCAACGTATCTCCTCCGGTCGCAAGGCGCACACGAATGCATCAAGCCACCGAGTAAGACATTTAAATAGGATAAAGGCTATCCTGCCATACTATGCAACTCGCGCGGGACTTAATGTTCGCACTCTTTACCACTGAGTGTTTTAACAAAAATATAAAAAACGTTTTTAGAAGATATTTGTAAATTAAGATTATGTCGAGAATTGCTCGAAACAAATATTTTAAGTAATTTGTTTCCTAGAGATCACGAGCAACAAAACGGATGCGATCACAAGTATTATTTTAGATGGGATGATAATTAATAAATATATTTATACATATAAGCGATATTAAAATTAGATATTTAAATCAATAATGGGTCTGATATTCTGTTATGGAAACGCTTAAAAACGCAACCTCCGGATAACCTACAAAATTCAATAAATCGAGTTCCTTCATCTATACATATTGACACGTATTCATTGATGGTGAGATCTCAGATAGCAGTCGATCGTTTACGAAAGTCGTTTTGAATAGTATGTATTCTGAATAACGACCAGAAAATCACAACTGGCAAATTTTACTGAACGGATAAATAAAAGCGAAATGGAAATTTTCAATTTTAGTTGACGACAGACTTGGAAATACTGTGTCAATGGAACATTCACAACACATAAATAAAGGTATATTATAGTGCTCAAACTGTAACATGGCGTTGTTTTTATTGAAATCAAGACCTATCTTTTTTTAAAGCAACTATAATCGATACAGTACGTAGAGAGCAAATAAAAGCTGTATAAACATGAGATTCAGCCCGTTGAAACTTCTCAAGTGCGGAATACAGAGTCTTAAGTGCGATCAATATTCAGTAAATACATGAGAAGTGGCAATCAACTTGTGTGCCTCACCTGTAGCGTACCAAACAAACAAATTTAATTTTGGTAGACCAAGAATATCAGTCAACAGTATACCCTTCCTGAGTCGGCACACTGGTATACATCGACGAAGTTGTCCCCTTCCGTGCTGTTTGTTTCTGAAGGATAAATTGTTGTTCCAAGATTTCACTAGCGATGTTGTCTTGCTAATTTATGTTCTCAATCTCGATGATCAGATATTTCACAGCATCTTGACATACCGCATAAAGTTTAACATATCCCGGAGAAAAGGTTATATATTTTAATCATTTAAAGCTAAAGAAACACACTAATATAGTTTGATATCTTAAGTAAATTGAATAATTGCCTCGATTTAATTTATTGTTTTGTCTGCAAACCGCAACTTTGCTCACAAGAAAGGATACACGCCTCATTCAAAAACCTCATTTTGCAGACAACATAATTCGCAAATCAATCTTAGCTTGTTTCAATAGTTGGCATACAAAAACGTTGCCCTCATCGCATGCACAATCTCGTTGACATTGACCTCGCATCTACGGCGCGAAATTTGAATTTTACTTAGTCCCTTAGTCCATCTCTGTCCGCACCGCCCGCTCGTACAAAGATAAATCACCTCCAATAATTTTCAAACAGCCCTTTCATATTTTTACTGGTAGTCACGTGGACGTTCATTGCAAATATGTAGTAACAGGTGCAGTGTTCCGGCGACTTCGGGACTCATGCTAAACAGACTACAGTAGCAGCGGTGCCTGTACACAGGCACTTACACAGGCCTGTACACAGGCCTCCGAAGTAACACATCAAAAAATCGCCCTAAACTGAAGATTTATAAATTTCCTATACGATTGAACATTCGATCTAAAACAGGACTTGAGAGAGTGAGGCGTATCTGACGCTTGTGTCCGATCGCTGTCGTCTACGAGGATCGAGTAAAGGAATGACTCCGTAGTTAAAGGCTAAACGAAAATACTTGCTGTATAGTTTTTAGGTGAATTCCGTACGGGTGTGCGTGTGTGAGTGACTTATATGTACATGCGATCAGTTTGGTAGAATATCTGATTGTATATTAGGCAATAGTGTATATTATTGTCAAAGTATGGTTGTCAACAAATAACTGGCCCTGGCCCGTCGTATTGTCTTACTGAAATTTATTCTGTTGACTCAAAGATTACTTTTGTTTGTCGAAGTGATGAGAGCTAAGTTGGTTACAATAGATAACTTGTCTTCACTTACTGTTTTTTAACAACATTCAATTTTAGTTCAGGTAGGTATTACTTTACTCTGTGCCAACCCACGGACGGAAAGATTCGTGAGCGTGGCGCTATTCTTCTATAATATCTTGTTTTAATGTTCCAATTGATAATCTACGAATCTTGTTATTTCATTTGCGTAGATTTAAGACCCAGAAAAACTATATCCGTTAGAAAATGAGGTATGTTAAATCCTGGTTAGTGTCCAGCTTTGTTGAGCCCGGTGGCTTGGTGCATTCGCGTGCGCTCTGTGACAAAAGGACACACGTAGTGTACGGGTTCAACTCCCGTTGTGCACATTTACATGGGGTCCATGTTACAAAGAAGCGCAAAAAGCGCTATGTGGACGTTAAATGTTGGCTGATGGTCAGCCCTAAAAATTTTTCTTATGTTCAGGCCTAAAAATGTTCATATGTTTAAATAAGTTGTGTTTTCTTGGGAGTTAAACTGCCAGATCACAAAAGATGTAGCCCAAGAATGTAACAGGCCCACACAAGAGAAGTGTGTTATTGTATCAAAAATTTAAACAAAATTTCTAGCTCACATGCTGTGCCCTAAAAGTTGTGTGGCTGAGGCTTTGTTACAGTACTGTTGTTTCACAGTGTTTAGCCTGAAAAGGGGAAATCCGACTAGAGTGAACGCACAAACAGATTAGTATTATATTAACGTGTACGTTGCTGTACAGTTGTCAGAAGCATAAACGCAAGTCTATGACTATACTACCTCCAGACCTTTGCTGTGGTTTTGATTTATTCGTTTTTGCTTTGATCAATAGCATTCAAAATTTAAGCATCAACTAGACAAATAAATAAAGGGTGTAGTCTAGTAATTTAATATATATGTCTGAAGGAATATCAGTATAAATATTTTACCTTTCGGTACATCGAAACGTTTTTGATTTTCTAAACACATTTTAGTTGTGAGCAAAGAGGGATCTCTAAGCACGCACTTAAATTGTGGTGTGCTGGACCTTTCCTCTCTGATGGACTTCCGAATACAACGAAACAGAGTGGAGTTGAGGAAATTAATAAATATCTTGAGCACGTAACATTTAGAAAACGGTGGCGAGTAGTCCAACCATGCTTTCTTCTAGTGCTAGAAAAAAGAAGAAATGCATATATATCATTCAGTATTATTTTTCTTAAAATAATACTTAAAATAATAAAATAATACTAAAATAAAATAATACTTAAAATAATAAAGTAATTTCAGTACTGGACTTTTGTACAGCGTGTCTGCGGAATAGATTTGTGTATTTACATTTCGCCACATTCATCGGGTGCTAATATTTTGTCTAGGCTTCAGCTCCTACGCATTAGAACGTCGTATGTTCCTGACACCATTTAACGTAACCTAGTTTACTAAGGAAAAGAAAAGGTACAGCATGTGGTCCATCATAGTTATGACATGTATTCTATTATCAAAGCTATAATGTAATGTAGTGGTCGTGGCATACATTAAGATGATTTTAATGGCAAACTCCTAAACAACCACACAGAAAGCTCAGTCACAATTGCACTGTTAAATAAACCAAGAAGCAGCGTAGTAAAAGGCGTTAAGAGCAATGTTTTAATGCTGCTGTGTCGAAAGTGTGAACAGGAAAGAATGCATTGCATATTTTACCACAAATCTACTCAACCGAATCCGCCAAAGTTTGTCCTCGATAAAATTGATACGAAATACGCCTGAATATATATATATATATATATATATATATATATAATTTTATTTGATGGTTTAACC
>MNPL01011836.1:0-17282 GCA_002081605.1 Tropilaelaps mercedesae
TATATATATATATATATATATATATATATGCTATTAGCTGGTGATCGTCGACTTAACAAAGAGTTGCTTAGCCGCCCAGGCGACTGCCGCGGCGCTTAGAAACATTGCGCAATCTGGAGACCACCGATATAGTTGATTCCCGTACACTGCACATAGACGCTCGTATGTCAAAGTGAAGAGAATCTTAAACGATCTTCTCTGAGCTAGCTACGTGTTCTGCAAAACAGTTAAGCACGTGATAGTTTGGCACGGCATTTCGACATACGAAGTCAGAGGAATGTTTCATTCGCATTCGTTGGTCAGGCTGATCTCCTTTCGGTCGGGCGCAGTCCTGTCCTACACCTAGGCCTGCACTCACGTTCGGCCAGAAACATGGCGCACGCGGACGAACCCACGCCAATCAACGCTTCTTAGAAGTTTTAGAAAGCCAATGCCACCTGGCTGGAATACAGCGTCTAGAAAAAGGCCATAAGTAGCTATTCGACTTTTCACAACTACGCTAATGTCTGATCCTCGAGCAAGTCATTAACGTTTAGCTGTTTGCTGTTATTGTTCGCATTGGCAGTGATTCACTACGAGATGTCACTGTAGCTTTGTCACAGACGGAGGAAATTACTGAAAATTCTGATGAACGCACTGACGGCCCGGAGCGGTTGCTGTGTATTAGGCAATGGGTGGGTGACTGGTATTACGCAGCCTTTGCAGATTCCTTTCGTCTCATGGCTATCTATTTTTAATATAATAAGAGCAGTATTAAATGAGCAGAGGCCTTGAGTGTCGGCCTAGTAATTCTGTTTTTTTTTCTCTGTCGATTATAGGCTATGTTGTGGTTGCCCTTAGGCAATCGTTTGTGGAGAACGCTTTACGTCAAAGTTCGCTGACACAAAATAAAGCATCTCCACTAACATTCATGCTGCAATATCGCCTGTGCGTGTGTGTATGTGAAACAACTAATCAACTGAATAAGACCTAATAACAACAAAAACAAAAAAAAAGCCATTCAACGGTGCCCCTTTATGTTTAACGTTTTAGAAGGACTCACAAAAGAAAGTCGAGACCTGCGTGACTCACGTACGCCCTAATTTTGGCGATAACGCATAAGAAAATTATTATCACAGCCTACATAAAATGCTCAAACACGGCCCGGGGATAGAAATCAGTTTATCACCGTAACACGTACATCCAGAGTGGCAATGTGTTCGCCTAACGAAAATCCAAGACACTGAGAAGTTAGAAAAACTCCCTCGTTTATGCATCGTATTATGCAGCACTAAATAATTCTAGTTATGGTTACGGTGTGCACACAATCGATTCTGTATTGGCTAGGTCTTGTGTTCTACTGATTTCTAAAATTGCACCTTTGTATGTAAATCAAGCGACAAAAGATGCGGTCATAAGGGTAGCCCTTGGTGCAGTGTTACCTAACCGGGCAATAAATATTTCTTGAAGCACGAATTGTCGGGACGGTTGAAATCTCATACGTGGCCTAGCTAGAGCGAAACGCTGCGGTAAGCGGAACGTTTCGACCTCGACGTTACCGGGCGATCGGCCCGCCGCCTTCTTCCTCAGCGTTTTCGGCGGAAATAGGTTTTCCGGCAGAACTAATGCGCATGTTGTGTTGATGATCCTACACTTTAGACGGAACCAGCCTAAGGTGTTCCCTAATGAAGAAGGCACTTTGCCTTGCCTCTTTCTGACGACGATGCTCATACGCCAAATAGGAACAGCGTTCTTCTCCACTTCGCCTTCACTGCTCGTCGAATATGCTCACAATGGGCCACTATTGCGCTGGACGGCTGAGTGTTTACTCGAACTACATTTCTCTGATTCTTAGAGCTCCAAGGATGATGAAAATAATCCGGACAAACAGCCATATTAGCACGACCACGCATGCAAATGAGCAAAACGTATTCATACTGCATCGCAAAAATCAAGCTTCAGGCGTGTCCTTGAAGAGGCTGCGCAAAAATTCTAGCAGATGACCAGCTGGGAGGTCCTTATGTTTCGGGTAACCTAGGACACCTGTATTGACCTTATTGTAGGTGACGCAGAGCTTTTGTTTATATTCATGTAGTGGTCAGCTAGGCAGATCTTCTAGCTCAGATCATCTGACAGTGCTTCGATTTCCCGAGAACGGTTGCGTATGGAATCCAATTGTAATAACTTTGGACAGATATAGATCTCGTAAATATATAGACTAATAAGCTTCGTAGATATTGCTCTAACACGTGATTTATGATCGAGTCAGTTCTATTAGATATGCGGATCGTAAGGTAGCGTGTTTTGATATATATATATATATAGGGCACGCAAACGTACGGCGTTATAGGGATGCAAATCGATAAGTGCATGTAACGCTTTATCAGTTTCTCCAGTGAAATTTGCGCATTATGCGGCAATAATCATGTCTTCAGAAGCCATTCTCATGCAATGCAACCAGTGACTCGTATGAGCTCTGAAAGTGATTGTCCGCTCGACATCGTAATCCTACTCATCAACGGACAAATGGCGTTAATCAACAGGGAATTATTAAAAAAAAAAGCAGAAGCCACGTTAACAGGAAGTTACCGAATCCACGCTACATGGCGGAGATACGAAGCCCTTTATTGTGTCGCAACTATTCAAAGGTTATGTGTATTCTTTCGCGAACAACAAGTGTAACAACAACCGATTGAAAAACATGCCTATTATTCGTTTTACCGTCGTTGGCATTTTTTACATATACGTCTGCCTAGAACGGCTTAGCCGAAAACGAGATTCAAACAGAACAAAAACGTTGGTGCAGTTCTCTCACCAGTTGAGCTCGAGAGCCTTCGATAGCTTTCGTGTCATTTTTCGGAAGCTGGTCACGCTCGTACGATCGCCTGACACGCCCGCAACTTCCGCTGGCCACGACATAAGGTTTTGCCTTCAAAATGATTTTACCTCATATAGGCTTATCCTGGAAAGGACTAGCGAATGTCATCGATTGTAGCTGATACAGGCACGACACACTGAGGTAGGATTGCCAAGTGAAGAACACGGTATCGTTACGATCTAGCTGAGTCGTAGCGGTTTTTTGCGCACGCATATTGCGTTTCGCATGAACACGAAGGCGTTTGACGCGCTGACGGAAACGGAATATAGGACGGAAAATGTCCTATATTCAGGGTGCGATATGACTAAAGGCGGCCTAAAGGTGGACTGAAAGATGGTCACCTAACTAGCTAACACCTACCGCACGGTCGAAAAAAAACAACGTTGAATCGTTGAAAAACACGCCCCGTTTACTAACAGTTGAACGGGCTGTTTGTTGATAACTGACTGCTTTCTTTAGGTGTTGTTGATATTGTTTGTTGTTTGAGCGTGAATGTTATTAGTTCACATTGGCGGTGGGCGAACTCAATTTATGAGCCATATGTTGCTTTTACCACTTCGACGTTTCCGGAACCAACCCCACGTTCTTTGAGCGTCGCTTACGAGCCTTAGAACAATGGCTTTTTCATATACGAAAGCTAGATAACACAAATGCGCAAAAAGTGGTACACCGTTTACAGCCATATATATATATATATATAAACGCACTTTTAATTGACGTTTCTTCACGGCCTTTTTCCGCTAAAAGCTAATGGATTTTGCTTAGAACACATTGGGTTTGAATGGTTTTTTCGTTTCACTCGTTTTAGATCGATTGTTAAAATAACGCACACACTAGCGTACAAGATAGGTTAACTGTCGTTCTAAAATAGTTTTTATATAGCTAGCAATGTTTATGGGAAGCCTCTTGGAGAGGTGCTTTGTCGTACTAACATCGGGTGCTATTCTACGACAAAGGCGAATCCCCTTATACACTATTCAGTATTGATATCAATTTACCTTAAATTACCAATCCTATAAAACACTGGCAACCGACATCAACGATATCCTAAAGACGAACCTCGCGACATCAGCTTTACAATAAGAGCGATTATTTCTACAGAGAAATATGTTGTGACGACGCTGTAAAATGTTAGTGCCACAGACAACGACGTATACGATTCTCATACAGCTACAATTGTTGACGCCATTACTCGTCACAGTTGTTCAAGTCTCCCTAATAACGTATTTCTCAAATAATAAAACTCTCAAAACACAGCCGCCGCCTCCGCCGCCGCTTCGTAACGCTTACCTCAGGCGTCCAAGAACCTTGAAACTGCCTCATTGGGTTGTGTCTTGGGATCCCGCGGGATCTCTCCGTCTGCTGACCTCACACCCGGCCGGCGTTCGGGTCTCTGAATTTGGCTTCTCCATCTGCCGTACCGATGCTGTGTCCATCCATCAACACGCCGAACAAGTACCAGCGACTTCCGTAGTGGCACTGGCGTCTCCAATAATCCATCCATCTCCTTTCCCTACAATACGAAAGTGATTGTTGATGACCTCACTCGGGAAATATATTCGAATGGTATTGCGCAGCTGGTACCGCAACGCTACCTGGCCTGACCGACCGTCGGCGCGACTGCCTGTTCCCCGGCCGCGTCGCGTCGAACACGCCGCTAAGCAAGAAGAGCCTCCTATCCCTGATGCAGACCTCTAGAAACGTTTTCGTATGGGGGGAGGTGAGGCGGCTTCATCTCCTGGACTAAGGTAACGCTGGCAAGCGATCGTCGCTGCGATGATGTTGGCAGACTTAGCGCCGTCGCACTCGCGCATTCGCTGCGTTCTTGGCCTCCGGATTCTCCGCTGTCGCGGCCGCGTGTGCGCGACCCCGCCGGATAACAGTGGCCAATCGAACGCGTTCTTCTTCTTCGACGCCTTCTCCGTTTCGGGTAACTGAGAGCACACGGCGCCACCAACGACAACGTCTCACCGTTTTACCATCACCTCGGCCGCCATGAGCTTGCCAGACATGTCCTTAGGCGAAAGATCTTCCAGGCACGCCTTCGACCGTCGCCTGGCCGGCAAAAGGCAGCGTTCTAGCAGCGTCCTTGACACGTTCGACAATACCGATGAACACCGACGCCGTGACGGAGGTGAAGGAGTAATACAATGCCAACACGTTGTCGTGATCCACAATAACAAGAGAGGAAACCGGAGGAACGAACACACACGAAGGGAAAATCTCGCTTAACAACATTAGAAAAATGAGGACGCCAATGTGACGGGTCAGAGTGATCTACGCAGGACTTAGCGCTGGCCGCGTCGTCATACTCAATGAAAAAAAAAAAAAAAACTGGTGCTCGTTCGATAGAAGGTCATGTTACCGCCAGCCACCGCTTCTTCGGCTCACTCTTGAAGCTGCGTCGTGTTTCCAAAGATCTCAGATACCCAGATTCCCTCTCCGGCTGCACGTGCAACGCTTAAAAAAAGCTCAAGAAGAACGCCTGCGTTGTGAACGGTCGCTTGAAGACTTGCCCGATTGGTCCTGTTTGCCGACGATCCCAATGTCATCCTTGACCTCAGGCCGAGCGACGACGGCCTTGAGCTGCAACGCCTACGTGTGCACGCCCGGTACTTCGGGCCGGCGTCGTCTTTTCTTGGTGTCAATTTCTGATTGTTCGTCATGAGAAATTCAGCTGCCGCTGCTTTCGGAATAAGACAAAGCCACAAAATGCTCTTTTCAGGGCGTGCGCGCTCCAAACGCAAGTGACGCACGCACAGCGCGCCAGTTAGGCTGACTCAGGCAAACGAGCAGGTAGGCGCTGTCGGAAAACTGGGTCGTCGTTCTTCCGGATGCTCGCGAACGTCGGGTCAATCCCACCGCCGTCCAATGGCCAACCTCGTCGGCTTAGGCATTAGCCATTCCGACTCTACGATTGCGTCCGTTAAAAAGTGCCAATATCCGTCTCTAGCGACGATTAAAGCTGTCCATAAACTCTGATGCCTGCCGTAGACGTAATCGACTAAATGGCGAGCCATTCGCTGTTTGCGTTAGCTTTTCCCTGGCGAAACTGTTCTGACAGACGCCAGTCCCTAGGTTCCACCCGTTGTGAACTCGCGTAGGTCACGAGCAGGTTCAAACTCCTTGTTGTCCTTGATGCCGTGATCCTTCGCGGACGGTTCAACATGAACAGCGGATGAAGCAGCTGTCGTTTGTTGGCTAATCAGAGAGCCCTCTGGCTGGAACATATCGGTGTTGCATGAAAAACAATCAGACGCGTGCTACACCCCCTGATCTCAGTCAGACGTTGGACAGAGACGGTTCGCTCAGCTCAGGCAATTCGATTTACCATTCGCGGACCTGTGAGAACTCACCGCAAGCTATGAAATTCAATCACAAATATCGCCTTTTTGAATGCGTTCCAAATGTAGAAAAGCGCCACCCGACGATCTCATTCAGACCCCCTATGGACAAACAGGCCAGCGTTGTTGGTTGATCGCGGTTCGCCATAATGGCCCCGGAGCGCACCATCTCACAGCTGACTTCAATGATCTTCAATGAAGCTAGAAGAAGCACAAGCACAACACGACTCGCATGTACGTTCTTCTGAACAAACTCAGCGAACGACCGCAGTGACGCGTCACACTAACAAACCGCCAGTCGCTCAGACCGCTGTTAATCACGATGATGATGATGATGATGATGATGATGATGATGATGATGATGATTGTAGCTATGCGCAATTCCAGGTTCACTCCGAGTTCCTGTGAGCATTTTAATGAGCTACTAGGAGGAGCGCTTCTTCATGCTGCGTTGTCACGGTTCTTCCTCTGCGCCGCTGCTGCTGCTGCATCGAATGGCGTTGCATAAGCGTTAATAAGCGAGCAGATTCGTCTAGGAAAAATTCGAAACGCAAACAAACAAAGGCTGCCTTCGTTCTCCCGGTCGGACGAAGACTGAAGACTATATAACCGCTTTGATTAGGATGCCGTTCTATCTGGCTTTCGACAGGTGTGGGAGGCACTTCTGCATAATCTTCTCGCGGTGGCCATACGTTTACGCCGCTTCACGGCTTTGAAACTTGTGCGTAAATTTGCATACATCGAAGATAAGATGTTCAGCTAAAACAACAAACAAACAAACAAAGAAAAAAAAACACGAGATTTTATGACATTGCCCGCGAAGTGTCTGCAGTTTACGTAAATCTCTTCCACGAGTGAATCGTAAGTAGGCGGCCGAATTTCACCTACCGTCAGACGCTGATATCGGCATGATTCGGTCTGCGCGACGTAGGCGGCCCTCGTCGTTTTCCGACGCCGCCTACCGGACCTTAGTCGAGCGATCATCTATCCAGAAGCTTGAGCATCTTCTTTTTTTGTGCCGTTGGTGTGCCACGCAAGCGCTCGACGTCCAATAACTCTCGAGGCGAGCGAGCGAGACTTCGAACACGTCCAACTATTAACAGATAATTTGTTACGTGCCATTGTGCCCCCGTTCGTCGTCTTTCCTTTTTATCGTCTTCTTCGTTCAGCCTCTTCCCCCATAGTCGTTCTGTGTTTTCTCTTCTCGGGTCTTCCCTGCCTCCGCATCGATCACCGCTTTCGCCGCTTGGAGAATGATCGGTCAACGGCGCCATCACCAGGGATTGCCAACCAGAAGATGGCGGCGGCGGCGGCTGTCTCCTCCCGTTTTCTGCTTCTGGCCGAAGACGAAGCAGGGTACCGGTAGCCAGGGCCGCTATTTCGCCTCCCCCACTGCCCTGCTACGCCTCTCCACCCTCTCTGTTCCGTATCTGCGAGGGAAACAGTCCGATGAAGATTCGTACTTGCCACGGATAAACTACCGGATCGGCACCTCGGCAACGCAGGCCGATACAAGGCAAACCCCGCAAATCCTCATGCTACGGCCTGCGCTCGATCGGACCTCCGGTCAGAGCGGCCGGATCAGAGCGGCCGAACCAGAGCGGCCGAACCAGAGCGGTTTGCCGCCGGTTCTCTCTTCACCTTCGGGAGCTGCCGTGAGCGTCGAGTACGGAAGATGACGGATGATAATGTGTGCACTGTCGCCTGCGCGGCGTCCTCGCGAAGTTCCGTATTTGCGCTCCGAACTTAGCTGAAGACTCAGCTAAGTTCGGAGTGCTTAGCTGTCGGAGTGGGCGGACGTGAGCGCCCGAGCACGTTCCGACACGAAGCAGCTGACCAAGGTCTCGGCGCAGGCTTCGTCGGAGCGATATGTAGGGTTCGTTATTTGGGCGTTTGTTTGAGCTCCCGTCAAGCCAACGCGTCGAATGGACGAAACGATAGATTAGAAAAAAAGCGGCTCATTTTCAGGCGTGAGAACTGCTATCGTAATTCAATGTTTTCTTCTGCGAAGCGAAACTGAAAAAATCCACAACATTTTTCACGAGCGGCTCGGTCGGGCGGCTCTCCCACGGCGTCTGTATGAAGACATGACCAGGAAAGTACCGTTTTCCGGACTTTGTTCATGTCGGCGACGGCGGTAGCCATTTATTTGTCCCATTTGAGTAGTACGAGAGAGAATTAGCAACGTCAACAACTTTACCAAAGATATTGACCGGACAACAGCAAACTTCGAGGGTCTGGACTACGCGCTCAAGTATGACTAATTTTTCTGGTTCTTCTACGAATGCAGAAGAACTGTTATCGGCTTTCAGCGGTGGCCGTACGAAAAAGCCCCAGAAAATTGCCTGGCGGAGCAACCGTTCACGGCACAGGGCCACCCGACAACAATAGCGACAACGACAACAACAACAGCATACGATAACGAAAAAAGCTTTGACCTCACAACGACGTGAGCGTCGTTTTATTTGACCCAAATAAACAGCGGACTCGTGTATGCGGACAACGGAGCTCGGCTCATAGCGCATCCAACTCAGACCGCGTAATCAATCAATCAATGCTACGAACACGTTATCCGAGATTCCGGAACGTGTTCATTAGACAGCGGGGCATTTTCAGCAGCTGCTCGTCTCGCAGTTAGCGCGGAAAATCGCTTACACACACACACACACACACACACACACACACACGCGCATATAAATTGCCTATGTCAGCATATCAACACGACAAAATCCAATTATAGAAGTCTCGTAAAAAGTCTCTGCGTCGACAACTATCGCTCTCCGGCGTCGGCCAACGGAAGCAACGACAACAACAACAACAACAACAACAACAACAACAAATGTATCATCGCTATCTGTCGTTGCTTGTTGTCGATGAATGACAGACAAAGCGGCCAGATGGCGCCCAGACAACATGGCCAGGTATCATCCACCCGCAGGCCCATACAGTGGCTGCGATCATTGTGTACGAACACTTCCCCACATGAGTGTGGACCTAGTTTTTTTTTTTTTGTGTTTTACTCGTCGAAACGTAGAAAAACTCACAATGAACTGACGTGTCGCGAATGTATGACGATGTCGTTCGGCTAATTTGCACAGCTTAGAAACGCAGACGGAGACAGGTCTACGCAAATCTAGCACAAAATGCGCTCATCTTCATCCGTGTGTGTGTGTCGATAAGTGCATGATGATCTTTGCCTAAACAGGTTTAGCCTGCGCCTCGGCATTCACTGGCAGCCGTAGCGTTTACGGCGGTCATTCGGCCACCCGCAAACGTTGAATAAAACTGCGCACGAAGAGCAGGTGCTTGCGCAAAAAATGTTGACAATGAAATGCAAGACAGAGAGAGAGAGAGAGAGAAAGAGAACGATTCGTCTACTCGCTACAGTATCTACTTCTACATGCATTCTACATCTTCTATTGGCGTTTAAGTCGTATCGATTCGGATTTGCCCGCCAGATGTGTCCGTCGTAGTGTTTATGCGATCGCATTTGGGTTTGTTCTGTTTGTTCGTTTTGCAGGTCATTATAGGTCGTGCGCCATTGGCGACCATTCGAAACAATATTCGGAAGTTCCGCTCATTCTGTTGATTTCACATTTCATGTGCATGTCGCGCTACACATTTTCATAAAGCGTCTATCACTCGTCGTATCTGTTGTGTCCCTGCTCTCGATGTTCTTGTCTTGTTCGCCATTTTGTTCTGAACAGCGACGGGTAGCACAAATCGGCCAACACACAAAAAGCAATGCCCATCGGTTGGCCCCTCGTCAATGGCCGCTACACCAGCGCGAACTCCGAAGCGCTTCCAGTTATTCCAGCGCAAATCTGCCAACAAGTTTCCCGCTTTGACCTCTAATGTCGTCTTGGCCAGTCTGGCGGTCACCGAACGAACATCATCGACACGCCCGCGATCCTGTTCACGTCTCGCGATTTCTACCAGAGCGGACGATCGCTGCGTGAGCTCGACGCCGTTTGTCCGCCTCAGAGGTTGCGTCGAACTCTGCCGCGTGAGCACCCCATGTGCGTGGTGGGCGGGGCCAGGAGCAGCCGGAGTCAATTGCCCTCTCCTGTCGAGTCGCCCTTCCCGTTCGGCAGAAACATGCGTCTATCCGGCGTAACGGCGCAGCCGCGCGCGCTACCAGGCAACGGCGGTGACACCAGCGCGTTAACCAGGCGGGCCGAGGGCGAATCGTATTCTGGTGACGGTCGAGCCCGGGCACCGGAGCAGCGCCAGCGAGCGCGGCCCTGTCACGCGCAGTCGCCAACCAGACGTGCTCGGAGACGGTCGAGGGTTGAGCTTAAGACGCGCGAACGCCCAGACCAGCCACGAACAACGATTGGAAGAACAGTGTCCACCATCTAGAACGAGTGAAGCTCCGCTAGTGAAGCGCTGAAGACTAACTAACTCACCTGTTGAAGTAACTGTGCCTCGTGGCTGACCTCGTGAACACAGCGGCCGGCGACATTCGTGGGATTTGTCGTCGTCGTCGTCGTCGGGGGTGCTCGTTAACAGACTATATCACCATTCGGAACGTCGTCGGATCACCGACGGAAATCGCTGCGTTGTCTGAACACTCGTCGTGAGTGCCTCTGGAACGACGGTGCTCAGCGAACATTGTCTATGTGCGATTTGTGCGGCGGAACTCCGACACCGGAAAAAACGTCGTTTCGTGTTGGTTGTGTCGGTTGTTGTGCGCTTGTAGATTTCGTGATTTCGTCGGAGAACTTTGAAGTGACGAGATTCGTGTCACGAACTGTCACGAACAACGAGTTGAGTGATCCAACGACAACGACCCTGAACGTGGAGTTCGTGAAATAGCTTCCGCGTGAGCAGCGTTCGTCAAAAGCAAGGTAAGCTAAATAAAAGCTAAATAAAAGCTAAGTCGGAATAGCGGAATCATGCGTTGGACATTTCGACGTCGGACGACGTTTCGATTCGACGAACGTCACCCTCCAATGTGAAGGATATGAATTGTGCGATACTTTGGGGTGGGCGTTGTTGTTGTTCTCGAAACGACCGTCTCACGTTGGACGTTCACTTTGGCCAGCCACACAACTTCCGAACGCTCAGAGAACGTTTAAACTTGAACTTCGCGCTGAAGAAACATTCGGCCTCTGAGCTTTAGTCGCAGCAGGACAGTCGCGTATCCGACGCGACTTCGTATCGTCGCATCGCGAATAACGCCTGCACAAGACGGAACCTAATTACGTTTCGCTCGTGGCTGGTCCGTCCCCTGATGCGTTAGATCAGCTTCCACTACTACGAAAGCTGATCGCTTTCGACGACGAGCGGCTGACACATTTCTGAGACATTTTTCTGCTCAGTAGTAGCTCAGTAATAATCGACATAGCTAAAGGCTTTTTTCCAAGGTTTTCCCATAGTCACCATTCCCGAGGAGGACGGAACTAGTCAAGATCTCGCTCGAACGCGTTGGTCTGGCGGCGGCGATTTTGTTGTCACTGTTCATGTTGTTGGCATGTTGTTGGCATGGCGATCTAACAACAACAACTGCTCTACTAGTTCACGGTTATAGCAATGCTCAACATGGCGAAGGGATCCTGTTTTTCGTGTCATCGTCGAACGACACGCGCGTCTTTTCCGCTGGAGACGTCCGCCTTATCTATGCATTAGACCGCGATGCATTCGGTGATGACGCAGACGACAACGCTTTTGAGAACGAATTTTTGTTCAACGCTCAATAATTGGTGCACGGTTGCTAACTTTTGACGGGTCGACGTGGTCGACTCGTTCCGAAATGAGCGTTTTTTTCCTTGCGATATAGCGAAACTATGTTCGGCTGATGTTCGCACGGCGGCCATTGCGTTATGCAGAAAACTGTGCGGCTATTTACAGCGATCGTTGCCATTTTTGCGTTTCGGCATTGGCAAAAACACACGCGCGCGTAACGACCGACGAAAGTTTTCAATGCTACGAAGTGTTCTACGTTTGGGTTTTTGTTTTGGCTTTCACTCGCGCAACCACCGTTAGGAACAACAACATGAAGTTCGCTGTAGGTCTCGCGTTTCTCGTCGTTCTCTCTCTTTCTCTCTCTCAATCTATCAATCTCGCTCATTTCCCTGGACTAGAATAGTTCCTAACTCATGGAAAAATGATTGCGCTAATATCTTTAGCGCTTTGTAACTTGAGCTGTACCGCATTGAATTGTTTTTTTCGTCAAACTGTGGCGATAACGAACAAACAGACAGCCTAATCTCTCTGCCTGCTATGTGATTGTTTATGACACACACACACACACACACACACACACACACACACACACACACACAATACTGGCCAACATGAAATTATTCCGTGAAACCGTTCCGTTCACAAGGACCTATGGCCGAGAATAATGTCCCCTGACATTTTCTAAAGGCGGCAAAGAGTCCTGAACCGGATTCAACATCGAATTCGTGTTTTTTTCTCGTTTCGGCGATGGCTCCTTCAGTTCGTTGACCCTGCCGAACCTTTATGAGCAAATCAGGTACAAGACTCGCATTGTGTACGCACGTGATCCGTTTTTTGTCGCCTTCGAACGAACTACCTCATTTCAGTGAGGGATGCGCTCCGGGGTTAGTGTTCATCAGAGCAATCCGACACGCTAACGGATAGTTATGGCGGATAAGTGAGCCGCGGCTGTTGTTGTTGACACGATCATCGCCATCATCGTGTGCTTGACCTTTTGCAGGCGCCGCGCGGCTACCTCCGACAGGTCCGATCAGTTCCGTCTGAGGATTGCACAATAGCTTGGCCATTAACTTTATGTCTTTCAATTGCCGTCGAATCAGCTGACTTATGTCGGTCTGGGTGTTGTTGTTGTTGTTGTTGTTAAGTGCTTTATTTTCGAATTGTTCTCGACGTTGATAGCACCAACCCGACAACGGCGCCCCCCTGAGTGAACAGAAAACCCCCCCGAACTATCCAATTCCTAAACGATGTGTATATCTGGTAATATAATTATTACATATTATATATATATACATCTCGTATTATTGTGTCTCCTCGCATCGGTGCCTGCGTCGGCGTCCACCGGAAGTAATTACCGGAAGTAGTTATACTGGTTAGTTTGGCCGTAAACCCGAAACGTATCTCTCATTGAATGTGTTGACGAGTTTCTTCAAAGAAGCGACAGGACATCTCGTCCCGCTGCGTCCTGCTTACTTCGTTCGTGAAGGTCTCCTTCAGACTGGTGGGTCTTCCTACTCATTTGCTAATGAGCTCAATCGAATTGGACTCTCATTCGAGGGTGGACAATTCCGTCTGTCGTCGTTGAGTTGGTTCTCGTCTCACAGGAACAGTTTTCACCTCTTTCGTTTGTCTTCTTTATGACGCCGTTCACCGGCACGACTCTCGTTTCGCGCCATCACAGGCGAAATCCCGTTGGTCGAAGAGACCGTCCCGATCGATGGCTCCCTGTGAATTGTTTCTGACGGTCACGTCCGTCGAATCACGGCCGCGCCAATCGGGCGATGTCGAAGATCGAGCATGGAGGTGCGCGCGCGCGCGCGCGCGCGCGTGCGTGCATCTGCTTCCCACAATTTCTCGTTTCGGAGTGTTTCGTTGCAGCGTCGCCCGCCGCCTCCGCGAAGTCTCTTCCTGTCCTTCTCCGAGAGGGCCGAAGGGGGATCACGTTCAAGGAAGAAGCGGACGAAAGGAATACGAAGAGAAACGCGCCTCTAAATTTCTCCCCGTGCCCGTGGAGGGAGGAAAAATGCGACTTGAAATCACCTCACTGGATGGCAAAGGGCGACTGTACCGACGCAGGTGACGGCCGCCTGCCGGGGGCCTGCCAGACAGGTCGCCGGTCGGTGGTTAGCCGCCAGCCGGTCACTGTGGTTAATCTTTTACTGTGAACGGCTCGAAAATCGGCGACGATATGGCGGCAGAGGGAGGGTTGTTATCGGACAAACGCCCGGGCCGCAGGCGACCAAAAGGCAAAGGAAGAGCGCAGGGAACAGTCAGCCATCGGCTTGATCTGATTCGTCTGAGCTGTGGCTCTTCAGAGATGGCGAAGCTTTGTCGAATGTCGTTCGGCTATCAGAGAGACGTTCCTCTGTGGCGGAAGGGGGCGAGCGAGCGTTGAAAATCTCCGTGGCAGGCAAACAAATGGGCAAAAAATAAGCGTTCGCGATTAAGCGTAATTATAGATGTATTTATTCTGTTCGCGAACATCGGTGGCGGGCGAGAGGACGAAATTGAACCGCCTAAGTAAATGTGGGTGTATCTATGCTATTTATTGATTTTTTTTCAAGCATTCTTCCAATCAAAAAATGGACGAGAACGAAACGGCAAGCAACAAATGTAGAAATGGGACGAGAAAGTATTCAGCTGATAGCGATATCTTCACTGCGTCAGCAGCGACTCTATGGTGAACTTCAGATAAAATAACACGTCGGGGGATTTTTTCCAAGGATCTGTTCTTCGCTATGGTTCAACTAAAAAGCACAAAAGCACAGCGTTTCAGCCATGTTATCTAGATGGCCTTTAACGGTGACATTTTCAATGCTGTACCAGCCGAAATGCATCGCTCACAATTCATCATGACCATGTCTAGGGCCACCGTTTAGAAGACAAACAGACAAACAAACAATGAATGCCCCGCTAACTCTGCGATGAAACGAGTTCTATGTCAAACGAGTGCCAATCCAGTCGACAAAACCGTACAAACTAATCCGTGGTCCAATGGACCCGACTCAGCTCAACGTCAGTTCATGCAGCAACATCACGTCCACAACAACGATGTCAACAGATGTCAACAAAAACACACATCGCCAGTGAACAACGCCAAATGGTCTACGAGTTCCCTCTGCTGCGTTCACATTGCAGGACCACGCAAACCAGGGTAAATAAGCGCGCACCGGCACTTTCGCCCGAACTTTGCAGGACCAAGCACCTCCCCGAGCGGGGTTGGGCGCTTTACCTAACTTAGACAGTGTCATGGACGAAAATCGCAAACGAGCAGCAGTTCCCCTAAGTTCCGTCCTGCAGTCCTGACGGCGTCTACACAGGACCACTGAGTTGGCCGACCGATGGATGGCCCGAGCGTCCATGGGACAATCGAAGCTGATAAATTCGACGGCCAATGCACTCGTTACGTGACCGCCGACGCTGTTTGTGGTAACGACAACTGACGCCGCCGCCGCCAACTGACGCCGCCGCCGCCAACTGACGCCGCCGTCGCCAACTGACGCCGCCGCCGCCAACAACTGGCGCCGCAGCTCCCACCCAGGCCATCCGATTCCTGCACCAAAATGCCGAAGATAGCCGCGATGGCCGTCTCGTGAACTTTGAGCGTGAACCGTCGTGGCCATACTATTACTACGGCTCGAGTACTACTTGATCTATTAGTAATGTATCGATGATACCGGTCACGGTTACGATCTTCACCGGGGGCAGGACGAGGGGCAAGAGGGAAGATCGGGTTGAGAAGACAAAGAACGATGAACGAATAGAAAATATTCGCTGGTAGAGGATCTTTACCCGAGACGGGTCGAGCAGAACTGCGGTGACAGGGGCGCGTATGCAGGGAAAGCGTCATTTGCACGCCTGCGGCCAGAGAAACGCCGAAAACAGCCACACGTTAATGTAACCATAATCGAGATATAATAATTGAAAATGATTATTCAATGGCGGTGGCCAGCTTCTCGTCGGGCGTAGCAACTTTGTGACGAATATGGACTACAATTTTCTAGTCCTGCTCATGATCGCGGTCCACTAAGCGAACGAAACACAGAGAAAAACTCGGAGAGAGAAATGAAACGGGAAAGGAAGAGTTCGTCTAGAAGATTGGATCGCGCGTCGCTCGTGTCGTTTGGTTACGCGCCGGCCCCGACAAGCGCGCCAACAAATCCGTTTGTCGTCGTTTTAGGCACAAAACGTAAAGGGAATATAGACACGTAATCGGCGGCTGACGAAACATTAGCGCAGCGATCGAGACAATGGCGCGCGCAACAGAAACCAGTGCAGAGCATCATGTTAACAGCCGCGACAACAAAACGACGAACAAGGTAGAAATGAACGAGAAGCCGAGTGACACATTCGACAAACGATAGTTCCCACACTTATCTATGTCTCTGCGTGTGTGTGTGTGTGTGTGTGTGTGTGTAAAAGAGGCATCATAATGCGGTGAAGGTAGTGACAACAACAACCACCACAGTGGCCGCTGGTGGCCAACGCAGTGCCTAATGGTTCTATCACGACCACTAACCGAATTCAATGGTCAATTGATTGTCGATTGTTGTTGTTACCCGGACGGCGGACGCTTGTTGGCACCAACATCCACACGTCTCAGCCAACACGAAATCGCCTCGCTTGGAATACGTTCATAAGCGTCATGTTGTGAGCCGGCGTCAGCCGAAGCCGATTCATTCGGCCCCGACAATCGTTCGAATACGCGACCGACCGGAAAAACGCACTCACAGGAGCGTCATGGCGCTCACCTGCGGTGTCGAGGGGTCGACAACAACTGCGGTACATCACCCGAACGACGCACAACTCCATTTTGTTGTCGACATGTTGCTCTATAATGGAGGCCCTCATACGCGGCTGGATACGCGACAGAATTTGTCGTCGCTCAATCGGATTGGCGGCGGCGGCGGCGGCGGCGGCGGCGGCGGCGGCGGCGGCGGCGTCTTTTTGCAGGCGCCCGTACCAGGCCAAAGTCAATTTCTCGATATACTCGGCGATGTCTTCGGTCCGAGTTCGCTGGGGACTGAAGTCGATTTAACACACCTCACTAGCTCGGCACTGGCCCACCACAATTAGTACGGCGCGTTCGTATTTGAGGAAATAGATGAAAAACTTCATTACTGACTATCCCCTGCTGGTCGGACACCGGACGAGGCCATGGCAGCCAACTCTTTATGACAACAAAATTCAATCTCATTTCATCTTTCATCAATTTCAACATCTTCATGTGTCCTGATCCGTTTCCACGCGAAGCCCGGCAAGAAGAGGCCCAGCCTGTCGACGAATCAACGGAAGTGACGACAATGAGAAGAAACGACGACGACGACGACGACAAAACAAAAATGACAACCGCCCCGCCGACGCCACGCTCGTTCGGCCTTAGGTGTAGCATA